>SKCR01032253.1:0-103135 GCA_019454045.1 Zanthoxylum bungeanum | reverse complement strand
TTTTGATGGAATTGGTCAGTGGGAGTAGTTGAATCTTATATGATTTGATTCGTTGATATTGAGTGTTATCGAATTAGTTTTCAATACTGTTGGGGTTATGCTCCTGTAACACTAATTCATCTATTTAATTAAGGTTCCATTTGTTTCTATAGTTACATATATGATATGTATAGTAGAAAATTCGAATCTTAAAAAGTTTGAGATTTAAAAACTTTCTTTTGTATAATGGTTATATAATTGAAAGTACTTGTGCCTCGGAGGTACGAGAGAAATTGTAGGATACAGAAATCGACGACGTTGTTCTAGGCTCGCGGCCTAGTCGGGAGTACGGAGTAGCCCACAGGGAACTACACCGGAGTATAATGGAGTCGCCACCCGGTGTAAATCGGGAAAATGATTTAAGGTTGCACTCACCCCTCGGAAGGGAAGACCTCAAACCGTTGGGTTCGGAATGGTCCCTTACTTATGCCACTTGTAATGAAATAATTTGTGCAATAACTTAACCGAATCTATACAATATATATATTCAAGAATAACCTAGATCTAGTACGCATCCATAAAAATAAATCCTATAGCTAAGTTTGCATGCTTTAAAAGTAAGTCATCATAACGACAAACATACAATATCACACAATAATCTCATGAGCATGTTGAATTATCAAACACGAAAAATAAATAACAACCTAAACATAAACGTAAATTAAATTCCTATTGCGAAAGAAAGTAACTAAATCATGCATAAAGAAATAACGTACAAACAGCTAAATCATGCTTAAGAAATAAATAACATACTAACGACCTAATTATGCTCGAACACAAGGTTGGATGAAACGAAATATGTGTGTCTCTCAAGTGGTACATGGTATTGTATCCCGAGTGTAGACCGCAATACCGTCCATTCAGATTCGGCTACCGAATTTACGTCCGGGTTTCCATCCGATATACCGTAAGAGAGAACACATATTCTGTTCATCCGGAAATCATATCATACACCAATCCACAATAATCATGCGAAATAAAGTAAGAAAATAAATAAAATAAAGGATAAATAAATAAAAAGGGTGGCCTTAGGTCTAACCTCTTAAGTCGTCTCTCGGAAGTGCGGTACACGGTTGTCGAAAGGGTTGATGCTCCGCAACTCCTCCGGTTCACTGGTTCAACGTTCTCCTTCGCTGTTTCGTTGTTTGGGCTGCTATTTTACTATATTTTACGACTGTTTCTGGTCACGGTTTAGGCTTACTATTTTGTGATAATACGGAGTTGTTTTTGGTGCAGTTTTGCGGTAAAATAGTGCAGTTGTTTTTGGGCTATTTTCGCAGTAAAAACTGGACAGTTTAGAGGCAGTTTGGACGTGCAGTGCAGGGATTTATGCGGTTGTTTTGGGCATACAGTGCAAGGATTTATGCGGCTGAACTGGGCAGTTTCGCGGGGGTTTTATGCGTGAAGGGTTTTTGAAGGCAGTAAGTGGGGCTTACGTGAAGCAGGGTTTATTGCAGGCTGTGAGTGGTTTATGTGAAGCGGTGAAGGGGGTCTTGTGAGCTGTGTGCGTGAAGGATTAGGTGTGAGTGGGGCTTTGTGCGTGAAAGGGCAGGTGGCGTGAGAAGGATTTTGAGTGAAGTTGGGGCTGCTACGTGAATGGGCAGGTGGCGTGAGTGCTTGCTGGTCACGGACGTGAATAGGCAGGTGGCGTGATGAGTGTTTTGAAGGATGTACGTGACTTATGCGTTGAAGGGCCTATGCATTGAGTGGGGTGATGGCTGTTTGAAGGTTGCCGAGTGCTTGTGTGCTTGCTATGGTTTATTTTTTGTGTTTTGTGAGAATGAGCTAGGAGAATTTATGTATGTTATGCATGAATGTCCAGGGGTTTCAAGGTTGAGTTAAGTCTTCTTTTTATAGGCAAAGGGTTGGGGTTTACCTTGTGTGAAAAGGGAAAGGATTTGTGTAATTATGGGAGATATTTTTAATTAGTGTGCTTTAAGGAATAATCTTTTTAACTAGGGATGTGATTTAATTTGATTTGATTTCTTCTCTTTGATTAGGGATACGATTTGATTTTATTTGATTTCTTCTCTTTTAATTAGGGATATGATTTACGTGGATTAGGAAGTATTTTGATGAGATTTGATTTGTATCTTTTAATTAGGGAATGTGATTTGTCTTATTTTAGCATGTGTTTAATGTGTGATTTCATTATTTTGGAAGCTTTGGGGCGTGGCTTTAGAGGTTTGGGCATGTATTGGGTTTGTTTTGGTGGGCTTGGTGTGTGACTTGCGGGGGTTTGGGCTAAGGATGTGTTTTAAAACAGAGGTCCAACAAGCAAACCCGAAGCTAAACAAGCGAATTAAATCCAACAAAATGTCAACGTCTGACTCTTCCCTTCCGACATCCGTTTCCCGCGATTTCCATAATTTAAAGAGGTAGTGTCTCTGTGTGAGACTCATCATTAGGACTTATATGCAAAAATGCAGTGCCTACAGTCGCCCCCACTTTGATGGGACTTGTGCAATGTGTAACAGTGACAATCCTATCAAAGTTATGCAATGCATTTTTACTTACCTGGCTCGCCAGCTGCCACCTGACTTGCTTGCTGCTATGAACTGAGTTGATTTGATTGTGCCATACCCGGCGTGCTAAACCCTATACCCGAGGTGTCGCAGTTGATGTGAATTGAGTTGATCTGGTTATGCCATACCCGGCATGCTAATCCCCATACCCGAGGTGTCGCTGTTGTATCTCCATACCCGGAGTGCCATACCCGGCGTGCTAAACCCCATACCCGAGGCGTCGCAATAATGTCTCCATACTCGGAGTGCCATACCCGGCATGCTAAACCCCATACCCGAGGCATCGCTGTAATGTCTCCATACCCGGAGTGCCATACCCGGCATGCTAAAACCCATACCCGAGGCGTCGCTGTAGTGTCTCCATACCCGAGTGTCGTACCTGGCATGCTAAACCCCATACCCGAGGCGTCGCTGTAATATCTCCATACCCGGAGTGTGATGAGTGGTATTTATACCACTATTTCCCACTCATTTGACCTAATGTTTTGTATTGTTTCTCGAGATTTATGAACGTTTTGATGTGTTTTGTTGTTATTTTGCAGATAAATAAAGTTTGGACAGCAATGGAAGCAATTTGGGACAAAACCGGTCAAAAATGCGTCAACTGGAATAATTTTGTCTTCTGCGCGTCGCGCCGCGCAGAGCCTTGGCGTCGCGACTCCCAGCGTGCGCCGGTTCTGCTAAAATGCGCCATTGTCAATGGGTCAACAATCTGAAAAGTTGACTTTGCTAAAATGCGCCGCTGCCACGTGTCACCATCACAGAAGACGTGCTAACGTGCGCCTGCCACGTGTCATCATCCTACGGCGCCGACAATCATCATCTATGCTAACGTGCACCAGGACACGTGTCAACATCTCAACGGCCGTGCTAAAATGCGCCAATGCCACGTGTCAAAATCTGATGATGCCGACAATCTTCTTCAACGTGACGTAAGCGATGACGTCATGAACAGTGCCACGTCATCGGATCTCTTTGCCGCCTCCGCCTCGCCACGTGTCAAGCCAGGATTGAGCCACGTTTTCACTGTAGCGCGCGGCGCGACGCGCAGCGATCGTCGCGACGCGCGCACCCCATCCGCGCCTATAAATAGAGCGCGATGGTTCAGTTTTTGTTGTAACCATTTTCCTTTCCCAAATCCTATGTAATTAGGGATTCTTGTTCTTCTCTCTCTAAGTTTCTTTTTATAAAATTTTGTAATTTTTAATTACGTTCTATAATAATAATAATTTCTTTCTTTATTTTACAGTTTTTACTACTCATTATGAGGAGGTAACTTCCTAATTACATAGGATTTGGGAGTCGGAACGTGTCATCATCCTACGGCGCCGACAATCATCATCTATGCTAACGTGCGCCAGGACACGTGTCAACATCTCAACGGCCGTGCTAAAATGCGCCAATGCCACGTGTCAAAATCTGATGCTGCCGACAATCTCTTCTTCAACGTGACGTAAGCGATGACGTCATGAACAGTGCCACATCATCGATCTCTTTGCCGCCTCGCCACGTGTCAAGCCAGGATGAGCCACGTTTTCACGGTTAGCAAGCGCGCGGCGCGACGCCAGCGAGCGTCGCGACGCGCGCACCCACCATCCGCGCCTATAAATAGAGCGCGATGGTTCAGTTTTTGTTGTACCATTTCCTCTCCCCAAATCCTATGTAATTAGGGAGTTTTCTCTCTCTAAGTTTATTTTTTATAAAATTTTGTAATTTTTAATTACGTTCTGACTAATAATAATTTACTTTCTTTATTTTACAGTTTGTGTAGGGGTTTTTAGGGGCTAAATCCGGTAACGCAGCGGAAGCGGCGGAAGATCGATCTTCCGATTTCAAAACTTTTTCTCGGATTAATTAAATAAACATATTTATTTAATATTCAAATAATCAAATTATGAAATAAAATTCAAATGATCATATTCAGTGAATTTACCGAAATGCCCTTACATTGGTATTTTGTCCATTTTAGTCCGAAATTGATCTAATCAATTTTGAATGATTCTAAATCATTTCTAAGATGAACTTAGCATGTTCAAAACATCAAAACACCAAAAGCAAACCAATCCCCAAAATTTCCACTCTTGGCCGAATGCACCACCTTGTGCCAAAGTGTGCACTTTGTCATTTCATGCATCAAAACACATCAAGATGTAATCCAATGAACATGAAACTTTATATGCATCATATACACATCCAAAGCACACATATATGAAAATCCCCAAATTTGGAATTGGTCATGAACCCTAATTTTTCAATTTCTTCAAATTGGACAAATTAGACCAAATGGTTAAATCAATACTTCAATCATGTTTCTTCCATCCAATCAAAGTCTCAACACAATGAAACAACTCAAGATCAAATCTAGGTCATCTAAGAGTGGGTCAACAACTCTAGATTAGCAACATGGTTTCCAAAACCTTAAAAGAAAGCTTATACTACAATAGTCACAAGCTTCCTTCATCATACATGCTCACACTTTCATCAAAGTTCACAACCAAAAACATAAACTATAAAAAAGAAGAACATCAAAGCACATCTAATGATGCCAAGCATGTTAGAAACAATTTCCATGTTAATCTTTAAAAAGACTACAAATCCAAGTTTTCAAGCCTTTTCTTTCTTTCTTCAAGCTTTTCTCTCAACTTTCTTTTTATGTTATTTTGTTTATATGAATTCTTTAAAAACCCTAAAAATGAAAAAACAATATATACTTCCTCCAAATAAGCCTTGGCCGAAATTTGGTGTGGTATATACAAAATCATGATATTTTTATTTCATTTAATTAAAGCTTTCAACTTGTTTACTTGAATCATTACAACTTTAATAATTTTTAGCAAGTCAACAAATGCAACTAAGAATATAACAATTATATTTTCTATTAGGGTGTTGGCCGAAATTAATAAAAATAAAGGAAAAATATATTTTATTTTTCAAACAATTTTGAACAAATATCTTAAGAAGTCAAAATCAATTTGACAACCTTTTCCTTTAATGTAAAGTCAACAATTGCAACTTATAATCATTTCCTAACTTTATCATTTGGTGATATTTATATTTTAATTATATTAATCATTTAACAATTAATAATTATTAATTAATTAAAATAAATATCAAATATATGTATTATATTTACTTTAAATATCTCAAATACATTTATGATATATGTCAAATACCTTTATTTGACTATTTATTAATGTGTATTTAATAATATCATATATTAAATACAAATACACATTAATTAGGAAATGACGGTTCGGCCCGTTCGCATGTATTTTTCGTTTAACGATTAAACGATTTATAAATAATCATCATTATTCATAAATGTTGCTCTAGTGCTCTACGAGTATGTTTCATTATTGAGACTCTCTAGATTCAGGTATATCCGTCATGAAATCCAATTTCATGTCCATAATCTATCCACCCGTAGATTATGACGATCACGGATAAACTAGCTGAATCATACAGGTCGAGGTCATTGCATACGTATAATCCCTCCGTCACAGGTATCCAGATAATCCCAGAGATATAGATGTAAACGTCAAATCTCTATAGGTATTATCTCGTCGACGTATCTATTAGCAATCTCTAAATAACACTCGGAACTTACTTCCGATGTATACTGTGGCCACAGATTTAACAGACTGCTAATAATATATGGACTACCTATGCTCTGTACACAGAACTGACGGATCCTATCTTGACACACACAGGATATCCTGAGGATCGATCCACACCCAACGAACAGGCGGAGGTCTGATCTAAATAGATCGGTGACGTGACTGCCATCTAAGTGTGGAGGATGTCTCATACATCCACAGTGGTGTCTCAAGTCGAAGGACCACTATGCTACTCAACCCGAGAAGATTCTTATTGACGTTGGTGTACCATCCATTAAGAATCTTCGGTGAGCCGTTCAGTGTTTATCCACTATAAACACCTACACGTCTATACGAGTCTCCATAGACTCATGGTTCATTGGGATAAACCATCGGACCAAGTCTCGATATACGACATGTACTGGTCTCAACGGATTTGACTAACCGACCCGTGTTAGCAAATCTTGACCAGGAACTATGTTTGATAATATACATATAGCAGTGACACTTCCCAATGTCAATTACAAACTAACTTTGTAACTGTGTACTGCATTATATATTATCGGGCCTTTGTCTAATATATACATATCACTAAACCACATTTAGTTTCAATCTAATCGTAATCAGATCGAATACGTATATAAGAACAAGAGGTGCAACCATAAATAAGTAATATTATGGAATAAGGGGATGTTCGTATTCATGAATCAGACATAAATACGGTCCGGATTGGCGCTCTGAGCACCAACCCCAACAATTTCTCCCACTTGCTCTAGTGCCAATCCACGGTCATATACACGTCTCAATGTGCATCGTATGCACATGGCCCTCAAAAGCTCACCCAGTACTTAAGAGGTAGGCAACAAAAACAAGTCCGCTATGACATATTGAGTTTGTCAAACAAACTCCATCGTTTCCCATAGTCAGCATCATTCATATTTTGTAGAATCTAGATTATACATTAATATGACTCTGATGCTACATCAGTATTGTGCTACAGCTACTGAGTTGTCCAAGTATTTAAGGATCAAATCCAAAATACTATGAAGACAACCGCAAGCACACAACAATTTAAAAACTTCTAATTTAAAAGGTCACTATGCAACTTCATAAGTCAATACTTCAAAAGTTGCATTTGATTCCACTAAATAGTAGAATCCTTCGTGACACTCCCACTGCATCTTTTCTGACTCTTTATGACGTAGACTGTCTAACGTCATAATTAGTCTCAAAACTAATATGACCCTAATGGTTGCAGACTATATTCTCCATGAATTAGAAACTCGTTCTTAATATCTCAAAGATCACAAAGAACGTGTTTCAAGATCCATCATATGGTCTATAGGATGTCAAAATAACTCGTAACAATTACGATTAAATCGACATCTATAATCGCACATAATAAAGTATTTATTATGTCATCATCAAATGATACATAAGATTGATTAGACATTCTAATCAATATCTCTTTCGAAAAAGGAATCATCCTTTACGAAAAATGAATACTTTATATAAGACACACAATAACTGTCGAACAGTTATACTAAATGTCATACAGATAGCCTTGTTATGTCCTTCATTAGATCATATCTAATGTACGACTAATAGGAGTATCTCACAAGTCTCTTGGTTTTATATCTTATATAAAACTTTATATCAAATATAACAGAGACTACTCCCACTGCTTTCACGGAGTAAAGAAGACTTAGGTAAATCTTTTACCTCAAACATCTCATTATTACTATAATAATGACAATGTCGTTAGGATATATAACACTAGAAAGTAATTGTACGCTCCCACTAACCCTTCTAATCACATATGTTCTATATACTTTGACAAGATCAGACAATCTGACGATATCAAAAATAGAGAACACATACTTCTGGAAGACTTATCCGAGTCTACAATAGGCTCTATAAGCTAGCACACTAAACTGCGATCTCAGCAGAACACAAACTCTAGGGCCATTTCAGAATGAACTCTTCAAATAAGGAAATCACAACTGATCTCTTATCTGAATAAGTCATCCAAAAACGCCACTTTGCATTCTTTAGCTAAAATATACAGTTTATTATCAACATTAACCAATATATCTTTAATTGTTCAATTAGTGTGACTAGAGATAAGTTTTCTCAGAATCTACAATAGATTGCTGAGTATAACTTTTCTCACTGTCATACTATAAAGGTCAAACCTTTAATAAGCTCACATTGCTTCCGTTGTGCAAACAATTAGCACATATCATGAACTAATTCATAATGAAAGCGTAATCAAGTTCAAAACTTGATCGTAGTAAGCTATGAACAATCTTAGATCTAAGGTTCAATGGTGAACTTCCAGAATCGATATCAAATATCGCTTCCATTAAAAGTCATAGGATAATTTTTCTTCAATAAGAAAACAACGGAACCATTAAGTATCAAATACTCGTGAATGATTCTGTTATCCTATTGGACTTGCACGGAAGATGTATAAGGGTTGTTTCATCTTATTAATTACATAGTTCCATTTATAATTTATCATTCTCACATTTGACTTCAATAAGTCAAGTCTTTTCTACAATAGTTAACATCTGATGTTACACACCAAGTAATAAAACGATTTTATTACTTAGAATCGTAGGAAAGATATTCTATTAAATAGAATACAATATTCTATTAAACAGAATAAACGATAAACTTTTACTTATACCTCCGAGGTGTAAGTAATTTCCATTATATAACTATTATATAAAAGAAAGATTGAAATCTCAAACTTTTCAAGATTCAAATTTTCTACCTATACATATCATATATGCAACTGTAGAAAATAATGGAACATTAATTAAAGAGATGAATTAGTGTTACTGGAGTATAACCCCAAGAGTATTGAAACTAATTCGGTAACTTTCAATATCAACGAATCAAATCATATAAGATTCGATTGCTCCCACTACTCAATTCCATCAAGATGGAATCGTGGAAGAACAATATTGAATATGAATCATATTCACTAATAACCTTAGAACTAATTGCTTTAAATTCATACGTTTGATCGTATCAAAGATCTTTGAACAGTTCAAAGACATGTTATGAATTTTGAGGATAGAATTCTCTAAAACCTTTAGATTGAATATATTTGAACAAGTCAAAAATGTTCAATCTACGTTTCATCAGAACGATTGAAAGTACTTGATACTTTCAAGACTTTCAATATGTGTTCCTTCAGAAACACGTAACTAAGTTATGACAATTCATCAACTAAGTTACGAAATAAAGAAAACTACCTTAAGCAATTATTATTTATAAAACTACATACATCCAATGTATCAGTTAAATAATTTGGTGGTCCAATGACAATCATTGGTTAAACGAGATCTTAATCACTTTCCTGAATACAATATTCATTAAATGGATAAGGATGTGTGGTGTGATCTAGTATCAAACCATCCTTTACCATACGGAATAAGCATCCAATGCTTAAGTGATTAAATTCATAAAGCACCGTTCTAAATTATTTACTTTACCGAATAATTTTTCTTAATGTTTATCTCTACGTCAATGACACTACTAGTTATTATAAAATATGTAACAATTGTTTATAAAGAACAAGTGACTATCCAATAGTCGCAAGTTCCGATATCAAATATCAAAACAATCGTTAACCAATATTTCAAATAACTAGACGGGAGATCTGGTATCCAATACCTATAGTTGTAGTATTGTGAAAATCGATATTTTCTATACACAAATATACGCATCTCCTTTCTTTAGCTTTACTATTTGCATTCAACTATTCACAACAATTGTAAATAACTGATTAGCAAATTGTGTCAGACACATTACCTCTAAAGGTAATTAAAGCTTAGAAACGTCATTACTAGATAAACAAATACCTAATAGGGCTTTCTTAATGCCAGTCAAGAATCTCGAGACATGAACTAATTCAAGTCAATTCTTACTGCATAAGAAACTATTGTCTCTAAAGTATTATATCCTAAAGGGGATATCTATCTAGATTATCTATCATGACTTAGAAACTAAGTCATTAACCATCTTTATTTTTCAAGAAAATCGGAACAACAGTTCCCGATGGTTTAGACTAATCTAATAATATCCTAGTCTATTAGTATCTAGAACCTATTCTAGAATAACTGCAACCAAGAGTCTAGTCAGATAACATATCAAAATATGTGTGCAGTAAATAAAAGTTTAATTCTATATAAACAATAGAATAAGGAAACAAACAAGCGGCAATTTCCATAATAACATACACTGCCTAAGTTATGGAATATTTTAAACTTAGCAGTGCCTCCCACTATTTTTACGTAATGCCGTAATCCCCAACGGAAAGACGAGAATTCAATAATTAAATCGAATTCCATAATGGGAAGAGGACCCCATGAATATATTTCGACTCACAGCAGAGGCACGGTCTCGCCGACGTATATTCACAGGTAGACAACTAATTGTCAATCACTCACTAGTGACTCCAAGGTTCCGGTCCTGGCCGTTTCTCGTTGTCGCTGCGAAGGCAGGCCCACAAGGAGACGTACCAAGGTTAAACTTGTCAATGATAAACTCAAGTTACTTGCGTAACCCTGACAGCTAGGGCACGTTCAGGATTCCGCTTTCGCTTGAATTTATCTAGTATCTAATATACATTCGGCATAAATAAATTTCTATCAGCTACATCCTCACAGCAGAGGCACGGTCTCGGATGTAGTCAACGAAAAGATTTTATAAACCGTATTGACAAGACGGACCAAGAAACAAGTATTCCAAATACTAGTTACTTTAAAACCTTATTAAGCGGGGATATTCCATTAAGTGTCATACACCCTAAATCTAATCAAATTAGATTATAACATGCATGTATAAAGTCAAGAAAACATGATTAAACATTGAATAAAACAAGCTAATCATTTATGGAGGCCTAGAATCAGACTCGCTCTGATACCATTTTGTAGGGGTTTTTAGGGGCTAAATCCGGTAACGCAGCGGAAGCGGCGGAAGATCGAATCTTCCGATTTCAAAACTTTTTCTCGGATTAATTAAATAAACATATTTATTTAATATTCAATAATCAAATTATGAAATAAAATTCAATGAATCATATTCAAGTGAATTTACCAAATACCCTTACATTGGTATTTTGTCCATTTTAGTCCGAAATTGATCTAATCAATTTTGAATGATTCTAAATCATTTCTAAGATGAACTTAGCATGTTCAAAACATCAAAACACCAAAAGCAACCAAATCCCAAAATTTCCAACTCTTGGCCGAATGCACCACCTTGTGCCAATTTGTGCACTTTGTCATTTCATGCATCAAAACACATCAAGATGTAATCCAATGAACATGAAACTTTATATGCATCATATACACATCCAAATACACAACATATATGAAAATCCCCAAATTTGGAATTGGTCATGAACCCTAATTTTTCAATTTCTTCAAATTGGACAAATTAGACCAAATTGGTTAAATCAACTACTTAATCATGTTTCTTCTTCCATCCAATCAAAGTCTCAACACAATGAAACAACTCAAGATCAAATCTAGGTCATCTAAGAGTGGGTCAACAACTCTAGATTAGCAACATGGTTTCCAAAACCTTAAAAGAAAGCTTATAACTACAATAGTCACAACTTCCTTCATCATACATGCTCTACACTTTCATCAAAGTTCACAACCAAATACATAAACTAAAAGAAGAAAGAACATCAAGCAACACAAATGATGCCAAGCATGTTAGAAACAATTTTGTTGAAAGCTTTAAAGAAAGACTTACAAAATCCAAGTTTTCAAGCCTTTTTCTCCTTTGGCCTTCAAGCTTTTCTCTCAACTTTCTTTTATGTTTATTTTGTGTATATGAACTTTCTTTAAACCCTAAAAATGAAACAAAACAATATATACCTCCTCCAAATAAGCCTTGGCCGAAATTGGTGTGGTATATACATATCATGATAATTTTATTTCATTTATTAAAGCTTGTCACTTGTTTACTTGAATCATTACAAACTTTAATAACCTTTTAGCAAGTCAACAAAAGCAACTCAAGAATATAACAATTATTTTCTATTGGGTGTTGGCCGAAATTAATAAAAATAAAGGAAAAAGATATTTTATTTTTCAAACAATTTTGAACAAATATCTTAAGAAGTCAAAATCAATTTGACAACATTTCCTTTAATGTATAAGTCAACAATGCAAACTTATAATCATTTCCTAACTTTATCATTTGGTGATATATTTATATTTTAATTATATTAATCATTTAACAATTAAATAATTAATTAATTAATTAAATACAAATATCAAATATATGTATTATATTTACTTTAAATATCTCAAATACATATATAATGATATATGTCAAATACCTTTATTTGACATTTTATTAATGTGTATTTAATAATATCATATATTAAATACAAATACACATTAATTAGGAAATGACGGTTCGGCCCGTTCGCATGTATTTTTCGTTTAACGATTAAACGATTTATAAATAATCATCATTATTCATAAATGCTCCTAGTGCTCTACGAGTATGTTTCATTATTGAGACTCTCTAGATTCAGGTATATCCGTCATGAAATCCAATTTCGTGTCCATAATCTATCCACCCGTAGATTATGACGATCACGGATAAACTAGCTGAATCATACAGGTCGAGGTCATTGCATACGTATAATCCCTCCGTCACAGGTATCCAGATAATCCCAGAGATATAGATGTAAACGTCAAATCTCTATAGGTATTATCTCGTCGACGTATCTATTAGCAATCTCTAAATAACACTCGGAACTTACTTCCGATGTATACTGTGGCCACAGATTTAACAGACTGCTAATAATATATGGACTACCTATGCTCTGTACACAGAACTGACGGATCCTATCTTGACACACACAGGATATCCTGAGGATCGATCCACACCCAACGAACAGGCGGAGGTCTGATCTAAATAGATCGGTGACGTGACTGCCATCTAAGTGTGGAGGATGTCTCATACATCCACAGTGGTGTCTCAAGTCGAAGGACCACTATGCTACTCAACCCGAGAAGATTCTTATTGACGTTGGTGTACCATCCATTAAGAATCTTCGGTGAGCCGTTCAGTGTTTATCCACTATAAACACCTACACGTCTATATGACGAGTCCCCATAGACTCATGGTTCATTGGGAAAACCATCGGACCAAGTCTCGATATACGACATGTACTGGTCTCAACGGATTTGACTAACCGACCCGTGTTAGCAAATCTTGACCAGGAACTATGTTTGATAATATACATATAGCAGTGACACTTCCCAATGTCAATTACAAACTAACTTTGTAATGTGTACTGCATTATATATTATCGGGCCTTTGTCTAATATATACATATCACTAAACCATATTTAGTTTCAATCTAATCGTAATCAGATCGAATACGTATATAAGAACAAGAGGTGCAACCATAAATAAGTAATATTATGGAATAAGGGGATGTTCGTATTCATGAATCAGACATAAATACGGCCCGGATTGGCGCTCTGAGCACCAACCCCAACAGTTTTTACTACTCATTATGAGGAGTAACTTCCTCTGTTAAGGTAAAAGGTAATTCTTTACTATTACTTCAGATTATTCTCCTATAAATTATATATATTCAAGTTTAATTGACTTAATCAGGATACCTCCAGATTGGTCGGTGGGTAATAAATTCATATTCCGCTATATGGCTGGTTTAATTTAAATTCCGCCTTATGGCTGGTATATATTTAAGTTCCGCTTTATGCTGGTTTATTTTCATTCCGCCTATATGGCTGGTTTTTTGATGTTCCGCCTTTATGGCTGGTTATTTTAAAATGATTCTGCCTTTATGGCTGGTTGTTTTTAAACTAATTAAATCAAAATACCGCCTATATGGCGGATGAAATGTTTGCAAAGCTTATATTATATTATGGGAGAAATCTAATTAGTATATAGTAGAAGTATTCCTTTTTACCTTAGCAATTTTATTTTAATTTAATTTCAGCAGTTATTTTACTACATTTACTTTATGCAATTTTATTTTAAGTCTTTTAAATTTTTAGCCCTAGTTATGTGTCATAGCTAAATTAGTTATCTAGGGTTGTGATGAATTTCAATTAAACTGGTTTATAAGGGTTAGATTATAGTTTGGGTAAATTAAAGATTTATTTATTGAGTCTTAATCTTAAAGCTCTTTAATTAACTGGCCATTAATTAAATTGATTAGGTAAACTTAAAATGAACTAGACATAGGGATTTTAAGTTTAAGACCTTAGACTCAATAGCCCACGATCTTCCTTGAGGATAGATAACCCTTTAATAGATTTCCTTACAGGATAGGAATATACCTGTAGGGCGGGGGTAGCCATAATTGGAACTTAGACTTAATGAATCCAGGTAATGTGGTTGACATAGGAATATGGTTCAATTGGGTTATACTGGGTATTTGTAATTGACCATCGGAAGAGGCCTTTACATAAGTTAGTGTTCCAGGTTAATAAATTGATATTTTACCCAACTATAAGATAACTACTTCATCTTTTAAATAATATTGAAATAAATCACAACCCTGGATAGTTTTTAATATTGAATTTCCTTAAAATCTACTTTTAAGCAATTTTAATTATTTGTCTTTAAATTTAGAATCGTCACCATTCCAAATCAATCAAACAACTTATTAGATACTGGTAATCATTTGGCCCAATAAATTGATAACAAAAAGGTTTTAAGTCCTCGTGGGATCGATACTTTTTATACTACTTGAACGATACGTACGCTTGCGTTATACGTGTGTGTTTACGCCGGTCAAGTTTTTGGCGCCGTTGCCGGGGACTTAGTTATCTTTTATTATTAGTTTAAGGGTTAGATACTTTTACTTGTATCTAATTTCTTTTTACTTATTGTTTTTGTTTTCTTGTATTTCAGATTCTCAAGAAACTTCATGAGACGAACCAGAAGCTTTGAATTCCGACCGCTTGACCCAGAAATTGAAAGAACTATCAGACAGTTGAGAAGGGAAAGGCGAGAAGGCCAAGAAGCTTTAGTCAACATGGAACCTGAACCTTTGGAGGTTGCACCACCAATTCCCATTCGAGACAGAACCATTCCGGTGGTAGATGGCCTCATTTCGTGTATTGTACTTCCTCCTTTACCAGGAAATGCAGGTGACATCAAAACTTGCATTCAGATGATTCAGCAAACAGTTCAGTTTGGGGGAAATGCAATTGAAGATCCTAATGCCCACATCAGCAACTTCCTGGAAGTCTGCGGCACGTTCAATTACAACCGAGGAGCTGAAGAAGCTATGAGGTTGAGAGTTTTCCCATATTCCCTGAAAGACAGAGCAAAAGCATGGCTACATTCACTACCAGCAGGATCAATCACAACCTGGAACACTCTTGCTACAAAATTCCTTGCAAAATACTTTCCACCAGCCAGAACTGCAAAGTTGAGAAATGACATCACATCCTTTGTATCTCTCCCAAGCTTCGTACAGAGATTCTGAATCTTGCTGCACAAAGGATGTGATGTCATTTCTCAACTTTGCAGTTCTGGCTGGTGGAAAGTATTTTGCAAGGAATTTTGTAGCAAGAGTGTTCCAGGTTGTGATTGATCCTGCTGGTAGTGAATGTAGCCATGCTTTTGCTCTGTCTTTCAGGGAATATGGGAAAACTCTCAACCTCATAGCTTCTTCAGCTCCTCGGTTGTAATTGAACGTGCCGCAGACTTCCAGGAAGTTGCTGATGTGGGCATTAGGATCTTCAATTGCATTTCCCCCAAACTGAACTGTTTGCTGAATCATCTGAATGCAAGTTTTGATGTCACCTGCATTTGCTGGTAAAGGAGGAAGTACAATACACAAAATGAGGCCATCTACCACCGGAATGGTTCTGTCTCGAATGGGAATTGGTGGTGCAACCTCCAAAGGTTCAGGTTCCATGTTGACTAAAGCTTCTTGGCCTTCTCGCCTTTCCCTTCTCAACTGTCTGATAGTTCTTTCAATTTCTGGGTCAAGCGGTCGGAATTCAAAGCTTCTGGTTCGTCTCATGAAGTTTCTTGAGAATCTGAAATACAAGAAAACAAAAACAATAAGTAAAAAGAAATTAGATACAAGTAAAAGTATCTAACCCTTAAACTAATAATAAAAGATAACTAAGTCCCCGGCAACGGCGCCAAAAACTTGACCGGCGTAAACACACACGTATAACGCAAGCGTACGTATCGTTCAAGTAGTATAAAAAGTATCGATCCCACGAGGACTTAAAACCTTTTTGTTATCAATTTATTGGGCCAAATGATTACCAGTATCTAATAAGTTGTTTGATTGATTTGGAATGGTGACGATTCTAAATTTAAAGACAAATAATTAAAATTGCTTAAAAGTAGATTTTAAGGAAATTCAATATTAAAAACTATCCAGGGTTGTGATTTATTTCAATATTATTTAAAAGATGAAGTAGTTATCTTATAGTTGGGTAAAATATCAATTTATTAACCTGGAACACTAACTTATGTAAAGGCCTCTTCCGATGGTCAATTACAAATACCCAGTATAACCCAATTGAACCATATTCCTATGTCAACCACATTACCTGGATTCATTAAGTCTAAGTTCCAATTATGGCTACCCCCGCCCTACAGGTATATTCCTATCCTGTAAGGAAATCTATTAAAGGGTTATCTATCCTCAAGGAAGATCGTGGGCTATTGAGTCTAAGGTCTTAAACTTAAAATCCCTATGTCTAGTTCATTTTAAGTTTACCTAATCAATTTAATTAATGGCCAGTTAATTAAAGAGCTTTAAGATTAAGACTCAATAAATAAATCTTTAATTTACCCAAACTATAATCTAACCCTTATAAACCAGTTTAATTGAAATTCATCACAACCCTAGATAACTAATTTAGCTATGACACATAACTAGGGCTAAAAATTTAAAAGACTTAAAATAAAATTGCATAAAGTAAATGTAGTAAAATAACTGCTGAAATTAAATTAAAATAAAATTGCTAAGGTAAAAAGGAATTACTTCTACTATATACTAATTAGATTTCTCCCATAATATAATATAAGCTTTGCAAAACATTTTCATCCAGCCATATAGGCGGTATTTTGATTTAATTAGTTTAAAAACAACCAGCCATAAAGGCAGAATCATTTTAAAAATAACCAGCCATAAAGGCGGAACATCAAAATAACCAGCCATATAGGCGGAATGAAAATAAACCAGCCATAAAGGCGGAACTTAAATTATACCAGCCATAAAGGCGGAATTTAAATTAAACCAGCCATATAGGCGGAATATGAATTTTATTACCCACCGACCAATCTGGCGGTATCCTGATTAAGTCAATTTAAAACTTGAATATATTATAATTATGGGAGAATAATCTAAGAAGTAATAGTAAAAGAATTACCTTTTACCTTAACAGAGGGAAGTTACCTCCTCATAATGAGTAGTAAAAACTGTAAAATAAAGAAAGTAAATTATTATTATTACAGAACGTAATTAAAAATTACAAAATTTTATAAAAAGAAACTTAGAGAGAGAAAAACTCCCTAATTACATAGGATTTGGGAGAGGAAAATGGTACAACAAAAACTGAACCATCGCGCTCTATTTATAGGCGCGGATGGGGTGCGCGCGTCGCGACGCTCGCTGCGTGTCGCGCCGCGCGCTACAGTGAAAACGTGGCTCAATCCTGGCTTGACACGTGGCGAGGCGGCAAAGAGATCCGATGACGTGGCACTGTTCATGACGTCATCGCTTACGTCACGTTGAAGAAGATTGTCGGCAGCATCAGATTTTGACACGTGGCATTGGCAAAAATAGCACGGCCGTTGAGATGTTGACACGTGTCCTGGCGCACGTTAGCATAGATGATGATTGTCGGCGCCGTAGGATGATGACACGTGGCAGGCGCACATTAGCACGTCTTCTGTGATGGTGACACGTGGCAGCGGCGCATTTTAGCAAAGTCAACTTTTCAGATTGTTGACCCATTGACAATGGCGCATTTTAGCAGAACCGGCGCACGCTGGGAGTCGCGACGCCAAGGCTCTGCGCGGCGCGACGCGCAGAAGACAAAATTATTCCAGTTGACGCATTTTTGACCGGTTTTGTCCCAAATTGCTTCCATTGCTGTCCAAACTTTATTTATCTGCAAAATAACAACAAAACACATCAAAACGTTCATAAATCTCGAGAAACAATACAAAACATTAGGTCAAATGAGTGGGAAATAGTGGTATAAATACCACTCATCACACCCCCAAACCTAACATTTTGCTAGTCCTCGAGCAAAACAGAAAATAAAATAACATGAAAATAAAATTTAACTAAGCCACTTTCGTAGAGATCACGGTTGCATTTAGCGTATGCAACAAGCCTTTAAACCCCTAGGTGTCCCTAGTGGACGAGTGTAGTCTCGTGAGGGTTTACAGCAATGATACCCACAAACATTTTATAAAAGTAAAAAGGTATTAAAACTAATGCACACAAAAGCAAAAAGACAAGCGAAAAGAGAATAAAGAAAGTTAGTGACTAATCAGGTGAAAATTCTACTCCAAGTTACTAGTTGTTTTGTTTCTTTCTAAATTACCGAATAAGTAAATTCTCCGATTATTTTTACCATTCTCCATATACACAGCTAACAGAATATTAATCAACTCATTTTTGCCCACAATAGTCATAAGTGCAGTTGATAAGAGAGTAATATTTTTGTCCTAAAGTTCTCTCAGATTTCACACTTTTTTTTATAGCAATGGAATAATTTTTTGATTTTTCTGATTTTTTCTTTGATTTTTTCTCTATTTTTTATTTATATACAATACCTTCCGTCTATGTAGCGAGCTTTGGGTCGGTGGCTCCCAAACCAGTTGGCTTTAGGGCACCAGGTGTTAAGACACCCCTACGAACTTAATTACTCAGACTTCAGATATATATATATATATATTTGCAGCATCTTCGATCCATGTAACGAGCTTTGGGCCAGTGACTCCCAAACCAGTTGTTTTTAGGGCACTAGGTGTTAAAACACCCTTACAGACTTAATAACCCGGATCTTATATACTTTATTTTTGTAAATCAGATTTTTTTTTTTTTTTTTTTTTTTTTTATCTGTGGAACTACATCTTTTGGAACTTCCTCAGCAGCTATTTTGACTCCAACATCTTTGTTGATTTCAGTACCACTCTTTAACATAATGGCATGACATTGCTCCTTCCCCATATTCCTTGGATTTGGTTCAGTGTTGCTAGGAAGGGTTCCTGGCGGTCTGTAGCTCTGAGCATTGGCCAGTTGTCCGATTTGATTCTCCAGTGCTTTGATGGAAGCTGATTGGCTCTGAAAGATAGCATCGTATTTTTTTAACTGAGCCAGCACTTCTGCTATTCCTGGTTCATTTGCCTGCGCCTGGCCTTTGTTCTGTTGCTGGAATCCAGGTGGTGGATAGTTCTGCTGTTGCCCTGAATTGTTGCTCCATGAAAAATTAGGATGATTCCTCCACCCTGGGTTGTAGGTGTTGGAATGTGGATTGTTCCCCTGTCTGTTGAAATTGTTGACATAATTCACCGTCTCTGCATGTTGTTGTGGTTCTGGTACTCCTCCATATGGTGAACTTGTGAATCCAGTGGTGCTTTGAGTGTTGAGAGTCTCCATAAATTTGCATATCTGGTCCAGCTTGGTGTTGACTGCTGTATTAGCTCCAACTTCATATATTCCTGCAATTCTTTGAATCAGACTTCTTTCTGTTGGCCACAAGGAGTTGTTGTTGGCCATTTCTTCAATTAGGTCCCAAGCTTGATCTTCTCCTTTTGCCATTAAAGCTCCTCCAGCAGCAGCATCGATTGTGGTTCTCATCAGTCCAGAAAGTCCATTGTAGAAAGTCTGGACTTGAAGCCATTTTGGAATCTCATGGTGAGGACATTTCCGGAGCAAATCTTTGTATCTCTCCCAAGCTTCGTACAGAGATTCTGAATCTTGCTGCACAAAGGATGTGATGTCATTTCTCAACTTTGCAGTTCTGGCTGGTGGAAAGTATTTTGCAAGGAATTTTTAGCAAGAGTGTTCCAGGTTGTGATTGATCCTGCTGGTAGTGAATGTAGCCATGCTTTTGCTCTGTCTTTCAGGGAATATGGGAAAACTCTCAACCTCATAGCTTCTTCAGCTCCTCGGTTGTAATTGAACGTGCCGCAGACTTCCAGGAAGTTGCTGATGTGGGCATTAGGATCTTCAATTACATTTCCCCCAAACTGAACTGTTTGCTGAATCATCTGAATGCAAGTTTTGATGTCACCTGCATTTGCTGGTAAAGGAGGAAGTACAATACACGAAATGAGGCCATCTACCACCGGAATGGTTCTGTCTCGAATGGGAATTGGTGGTGCAACCTCCAAGGTTCAGGTTCCATGTTGACTAAAGCTTCTTGGCCTTCTCGCCTTTCCCTTCTCACTGTCTGATAGTTCTTTCAATTTCTGGGTCAAGCGGTCGGAATTCAAAGCTTCTGGTTCGTCTCATGAAGTTTCTTGAGAATCTGAAATACAAGAAAACAAAAACAATAAGTAAAAAGAAATTAGATACAAGTAAAAGTATCTAACCCTTAAACTAATAATAAAAGATAATTAAGTCCCCGGCAACGGCGCCAAAAACTTGACCGGCGTAAACACACACGTATAACGCAAGCGTACGTATCGTTCAAGTAGTATAAAAGTATCGATCCCACGAGGACTTAAAACCTTTTTGTTATCAATTTATTGGGCCAAATGATTACCAGTATCTAATAAGTTGTTTGATTGATTTGGAATGGTGACGATTCTAAATTTAAAGACAAATAATTAAAATTGCTTAAAAGTAGATTTTAAGGAATTCAATATTAAAAACTATCCAGGGTTGTGATTTATTTCAATATTATTTAAAAGATGAAGTAGTATCTTATAGTTGGGTAAAATATCAATTTATTAACCTGGAACACTAACTTATGTAAAGGCCTCTTCCGATGGTCAATTACAATACCCAGTATAACCCAATTGAACCATATTCTTATGTCAACCACATTACCTGGATTCATTAAGTCTAAGTTCCAATTATGGCTACCCCGCCCTACAGGTATATTCCTATCCTGTAAGGAAATCTATTAAAGGGTTATCTATCCTCAAGGAAGATCGTGGGCTATTGAGTCTAAGGTCTTAACTTAAAATCCCTATGTCTAGTTCATTTTAAGTTTACCTAATCAATTTAATTAATGGCCAGTTAATTAAAGAGCTTTAAGATTAAGACTCAATAAATAAATCTTTAATTTACCCAAACTATAATCTAACCCTTATAAACCAGTTTAATTGAAATTCATCACAACCCTAGATAACTAATTTAGCTATGACACATAACTAGGGCTAAAAATTTAAAAGACTTAAAATAAAATTGCATAAAGTAAATGTAGTAAAATAACTGCTGAAATTAAATTAAAATAAAATTGCTAAGGTAAAAAGGAATTACTTCTACTATATACTAATTAGATTTCTCCCATATATAATATAAGCTTTGCAAAACATTTTCATCCAGCCATATAGGCGGTATTTTGATTTAATTAGTTTAAAAACAACCAGCCATAAAGGCAGAATCATTTTAAAAATAACCAGCCATAAAGGCGGAACATCAAAATAACCAGCCATATAGGCGGAATGAAAATAAACCAGCCATAAAGGCGGAACTTAAATTATACCAGCCATAAAGGCGGAATTTAAATTAAACCAGCCATATAGGCGGAATATGAATTTTATTACCCACCGACCAATCTGGCGGTATCCTGATTAAGTCAATTTAAAACTTGAATATATTATAATTATGGGAGAATAATCTAAGAAGTAATAGTAAAAGAATTACCTTTTACCTTAACAGAGGGAAGTTACCTCCTCATAATGAGTAGTAAAAACTGTAAAATAAAGAAAGTAAATTATTATTATTACAGAACGTAATTAAAAATTACAAAATTTTATAAAAAGAAACTTAGAGAGAGAAAAACTCCCTAATTACATAGGATTTGGGAGAGGAAAATGGTAACAACAAAAACTGAACCATCGCGCTCTATTTATAGGCGCGGATGGGGTGCGCGCGTCGCGACGCTCGCTGCGTGTCGCGCCGCGCGCTACAGTGAAAACGTGGCTCAATCCTGGCTTGACACGTGGCGAGGCGGCAAAGAGATCCGATGACGTGGCACTGTTCATGACGTCATCGCTTACGTCACGTTGAAGAAGATTGTCGGCAGCATCAGATTTTGACACGTGGCATTGGCAAAAATAGCACGGCCGTTGAGATGTTGACACGTGTCCTGGCGCACGTTAGCATAGATGATGATTGTCGCGGCGCCGTAGGATGATGACACGTGGCAGGCGCACGTTAGCACGTCTTCTGTGATGGTGACACGTGGCAGCGGCGCATTTTAGCAAAGTCAACTTTTCAGATTGTTGACCCATTGACAATGGCGCATTTTAGCAGAACCGGCGCACGCTGGGAGTCGCGACGCCAAGGCTCTGCGCGGCGCGACGCGCAGAAGATAAAATTATTCCAGTTGACGCATTTTTGACCGTTTTGTCCCAAATTGCTTCCATTGCTGTCCAAACTTTATTTATCTGCAAAATAACAACAAAACACATCAAACGTTCATATATCTTGAGAAACAATACAAAACATTAGGTCAAATGAGTGGGAAATAGTGGAAATACCACTCATGCCGTACCTAGCATGTTAAACCCCATACCCGAGGCGTCGCTGTAATATCTCCATACCCGGAGTGTCGTATCTGGCATGCTAAACCCCATACCCGAGGCGTCGCTGTAATATCTCCATACCTGGAGTGCCGTACCTGGCATGCTAAACCCCATACCCGAGGCGTCGCTGTAATATCTCCATACCCGGAGTGTCGTACATGGCATGCTAAACCTCATACCCGAGGCGTCGCTATAATATCTCCATACCCGGAGTGCCGTACCTGGCATGCTAAATCCTATACCCCAGGCGTCGCTGTAATATCTCCATACTCGGAGTGCCGTACTTGGCATGCTAAACCCTATACCTGAGGCATCGCTGTAATATCTCCATACCCGAAGTGCTCTACCTGGCATGCTAAACCCCATACCCGAGGTGTCGTTGTAATATCTCCATACCCGGAGTGTCGTACCTGGCATGCTAAACCTCATACCCGAGGCATCGCTGTAATGTCTCCATACCCGGAGTGCCATACCCGGCATGCTAAAACCCATACCCGAGGCATCGCTGTAGTGTCTCCATACCCGGAGTGTCGTACCTGGCATGCTAAACCCCATACCCGAGGCATCGCTGTAATATCTCCATACCCGGAGTGCCGTACCTGGCATGTTAAACCCCATACCCGAGGCGTCGCTGTAATATCTCCATACCCGGAGTGTCGTATCTGGCATGCTAACCCCATACCCGAGGCGTCGCTGTAATATCTCCATACCTGGAGTGTCGTACCTGGCATGCTAAACCCCATACCCGAGGCGTCGCTGTAATATCTCCAATCCCGGAGTGTCGTACCTGGCATGCTAAACCTCATACCCGAGGCGTCGCTATAATATCTCCATACCCGGAGTGTCGTACCTGGCATGCTAAATCCTATACCCCAGGCGTCGCTGTAATATCTCCATACCCGGAGTGCCGTACTTGGCATGCTAAACCCTATACCTGAGGCGTCGCTGTAATATCTCCATACCCGGAGTGCCGTACCTGGCATGCTAAACCACATACCCGAGGTGTCGTTGTAATATCTCCATACCCGGAGTGTCGTACCTGGCATGCTAAACCCCATACCCGAGGCATCGTTGTAATGTCTCCATACCTGGAGTGCCATACCCGGCATGCTAAAACCCATACCCGAGGCGTCGCTGTAGTGTCTCCATACCCGGAGTGTCGTACCTGGCATGCTAAACCCCATACCCGAAGCGTCGCTATAATATCTCCATACCCGGAGTGCCGTACCTGGCATGTTAAACTTCATACCCGAGGCGTCGCTGTAATATCTCCATACCCGGAGTGTCGTATCTGGCATGCTAAACCCCATACCCGAGGCGTCGCTGTAATATCTCCATACCTGGAGTGCCGTACCTGGCATGCTAAACCCCATACCCGAGGCGTCGCTGTAATATCTCCATACTCGGAGTGTCGTACCTGGCATGCTAAACCTCATACCCGAGGCATCGCGATTGCAACTCCATACCCATAGTGTCGCAGAAATATCTCCATACCCGGAATTCCATACCCGGCATGCTAAACCCCATACCCGAGGCGTCGCTGTAATATCTCCATACCCGGAGTGTCATACCCTGCAAAACTGATACCGATGCTGATATGGGCCTCGCCCCTAGGACTCATCCCCAAAACTGATACTGACACTGATGTGGGCCTCGCCCCCGGGACTCATCCCCAAAACTGATACTGACACTGTTGTATGCCTCGCCCCCGGGACTCATCCCCAAAACTGATACTGGCACTGAAGATATAGGGGGCCATCGACCCTGGGACGCATCCCAATAACTACAACCGATAACGGGGGCCTCGACCATGGGACGCATCCCAATACCACTGACAATGTGGGTCACGACCCTGGGACGTATCCCCAAAACTGTTGATGATGTGGGTCACGACCCTGGGACTCATCCCCAAAACTGCTGATGATGTGGGTCACGACCCTGGGACTCATTCCCAAAACTGATGATGATGTGGGCCTCGGCCCCGGACTGATACTGATGTGGTCCTCGCCCCCGGACTGATATTGATGTGGGCCTCGCCCCTAAACTGATATTGATGTGGGCCTCGATCCTGGGACTCATCCCCAAAACTGATACTGGAACTGATGATGTAGGGGGCCATCGACCCTGGGACGCATCCCAATAACTACAACCGATAACGGGGGCCTCGACCATGGGACGCATCCCAATACCACTGACAATGTGGGTCACGACCCTGGGACGTATCCCCAAAACTGCTGATGATGTGGGTCACGACCCTGGGACTTATCCCCAAAACTGCTGATGATGTGGGTCACGACCCTGGGAATCATTCCCAAAACTGATGATGATGTGGGCCTCGGCCCCGGACTGATACTGATGTGGTCCTCGCCCCCGGACTGATATTGATGTGGGCCTCGCCCCTAAACTGATACTGATGTGGGCCTCGATCCTGGGACTCATCCCCAAAACTGATACTGATGTGGGCCTCGACCTTGGGACTCATCCCCAAAACTGATGCTAATGTGGGCCTCGCCCCCAAACTGATACTGATAGGGTCCTCGCCCCCAAACTGATACTGATGTGGACCTCGCCCCCAAACTGATACTGATGTGGGCCTCGTCCCCAAGCTGATGCTGATATGGGCCTTGCCCCCAAACTGATACTGATGTGGGCCTCGACCCTGGGACTCATCCCCAAAACTGATATTAATGATGCGGGCCTCAACCCCCAAACTGATGCTGATGTGGGGCATCGCCCCCAAACTGATACTGGTATGGATGTTGCATATTAACATGTTGTTTTTGTCTCTCACGAGATGATCCTGATGGCTTAAAAAAAATTTTCGTCCTCAACGGATGCTTCGTGTTTAAACCAGAGAACTTTCAAAGTATTTAATACACCCAAATCTGATCGTCTGCATGAATGATCTGAACTAGACTCCTAATGTGTGTGTGCCAAGGCTCTTTCGCAGCTTAATCCTTAAGTAAGCCAACTCGATGATTTTGTCTCGGAGAATTGGATCGGTGGGTCTAACCAACCTAGATGTCTTGATCATACTCTGTGATTACTTCTTCGTACCCAACATGATATGGTTTTCTTCTTTTTTCTTTCGTCTCTTTCTTTTTTCTTTTGATTTTGAACTTCTTTTTTTCTTTTTCTTTTTCTTTTTCTTTTCTTTCTTTCGACACACCTACCCTTTAAGGTAGCATTTCTCCTAATGGTGGTCCTAATACTCGCCCATGGGTAGCTTCACGCTTATCGGTTATAGGTGGTCTATTTTTCTTTTTCTTTTCTGAGACTTTTTCTTTATTTCCAATCATATCATATATCATAGTATAAGTAAACCAGGATGGACATCCAGACAAACGGTCATTCACTGATCTGCCATCTCTTCAACTAGTCATTTTTCCGATTACTCAGGCTTCTACTACTAAGATCCAGTAATCAAGTGCTCGCGAGTCTAGCTGAGATCAACCATTCAGAATACCGGACGAGAGCACATCTCACACTCATCGTTTCTAAGGTTTCACCTTACAGCAAACAATGTCATCACCAGACATATGTCCAACCATCAAAGACTTTTCTCTCTCTCGTTTTTTTTTACACTCCACTGGAATTCTTCCTTTCATCCGCTGATAATATGGGTGTCGCCCCCTGTGATTCCTTTCCCGAAACTGATACCGATGTGGGCCTCAACCCTAGGACTCATCCCCGAAACTAATACTCATATGTTGCTGCTTCTGGTTGGCTTCCATTTGCCGCTTTCTTCTTTTCTTCTTTGAAACTTGTGAATACAAAACAAAACAAAACAAACACAAAAAGGAATGCAAATACGTTACGTGTATGCATGCATGCATGAATTAATTTCCTATTCTGTTGGGTTAGGTCTTCCACCAGCTTTCCCGGTGACCGTTCGGTCTTATTTTCCTCAGGCAAAATACTGATTCAATCTATCCACGTTGATTGGCTCGGTGAACTCGTTCCCTTCCAAGTCTAACAATCTCACTGCCCCGTTTCCCATTACTTTCTGGACTATGTAGGGTCCTTTCCAATTGGGTCTGAGCTTTCATCTCGGGTCTGTCGTCGACGGCTTCGACTGTTTAAGCACCAGATCACCCTTTCTGATTTTTGTAGGACGCACCTTCTTGTTGAATACTCGAGCCAACCTCTTCTGGTATAACTGCATATGCTGTAAAGACTTTATTCTCTTCTCATCCAGTAATGCCAATTGTTTAAATCTCTGCGAGGCCCATTCTTGTTCAGGTAACTCTGCTTCTGCTAATACCCGTATAGAAAGTATCTCAACTTTCATTGGCAATACTGCTTCCATTCCATAGATCAAAGAATAAGGCGTGGCTCCTGTTGCTGTTCTCACTGATGTTCTGTACCCCCACAGGGCGTACGATAGTTTGTTAGCCCAATCTTTGCAGTTTTCTGTCATCTTGGCTAATATCTTCTTTACTGTCTTATTGGCTGCCTCGACTGCCCCATTTGCCTGCGGTCTGTAAGGTGACGACTTGTGATGTCCTATCTCATATATCTATAGCATTGCCTTCGTTTCCCCTTGAAACTGAACTCTGTTATCTGTCACTACATGATGCGGCATCCCATATCGACATATGATGTTCCGAGCTATGAACTTCACCATCTACTTTTCTGTGACGTTACGAAATGACTCGGCTTCCACCCATTTTTAGAAGTAGTCCACTACCACCATTATGAAACGATGTACATTCGATGCATAAGGTCGAATCTCTCCGATCATGTCAATTCCCCATGCTGAAAAAGGCCATGGCTCTGATAGCCCGTGACTCTATGTGAGGCAGATGGTTCATATTACCATCTGCTTGAAAATCGTGACAATGTTTTACCAGCTTTGCACAGTCTGTCTCCATGGTCAACCAGTAGAAACCTTATCTTACAATCTTGCGAGACAAATTCAACCCATTCATGTGCGGTCCACATACCCCGGCATGTATTTCTTTCATTGCCTTCTGAGCTTCTTCTTTTCTTAAACACTTCAGCTGAATGCCATTTGCCTGCCTCTTGTATAGCTCTCCCTTCAAAATCACATACTGAGAAGCCAACTTCTTAATGGCTATTCTGTCTTTTCTGCTTGCTCTTTCTGGGAGTTCTATGTGTTCCAGGTATCGCTGAATATCATGGTACCAAGGTTTTATGTCATCGATCTCCACTTCCAAAACTCTTTCTATCTCATAAACAGGTCTGCTTGCTGTTGTCAACACCAACGGTCTCATCACTAACTTCTCTGGATTTTCCCAAGTCGCTGCAAGTGTAGCTAATGCGTCTGCCATCTGATTCTCTTCTCGCGGCAAGTGTTGGAACTTGCAATCGGGGAGGGCCTGTGTCGGACTCCTGAGGTGGAATAAGTAGGGTTTCAACTGTTCTTCATTCAATTCCCATTCTCCTTGCATCTGTCAGACTACCAACATCAAGTCTCCGTAGACTTCGACGTTCTTAGCCTTCAAAGTTATCAACACAGTCATTCCAAATGTGCATGCTTCATACTCAGCCATGTCATCATCAAAGACAGGGATATCATCACTCAGTCTGTTTGGAGGGTCTTCACGCCTCATATTCTCAGAGCCTTCCCCAGCACGGGGCACAACCATATTAGCCATAGCGGCGGTCAAAGCTCGCAACTGCTCGGTAACCTTAGTGAGACTAGTATCCAACTGATCCATATGAGATACCTCGTTCTCTGATTCGCTCATGTTTGCTAACGGCTTTTTGATGAGTCTTCCCTCTTCCCTAACCCAACGGGTATCTATGATGGCTCTTAAGACACAGGGGTTAACATGATGCGTGTATGCATGAGATGCGTGCGATGTATGGAATTTATAAGTCGCCCTCTTGTCATTTTAAAGCTTCAATCACATTATTGCAAGGTGAAAACTTGTCCCAGTTGAAAAGGCCCAACAGGTTTACAAATTTGCTATAACATGGCTAAACAACTTCAAATGATAAGGGGCCCAAACACAGGATGGCCCATCGACATTTTAGAAACTTTTAGCCCAATTTTCATAAGATATGAACTCATCCCAGTTTAAATGGCCCAACAAGTTCGCCTTTCTGACAAGAAGTCTAACTGAGTCCAAATGATGATGGTCATAAGCCTAAGCATGAAGAAACAATTTCTACAGAGTGGCCCATCGGGATTTTAGAAACTTTTAGCCCAATTGTCATAAGATAAGAACTCATCCCAGTTTAAATGGCCCAACAAGTTCGCATTTCTGACAAGAAGTCCAACTAAATCTGAATGACGATGGTCCATAAACACAAGCATAAGGAGATAGTTTATATTGGTCACATAACTATGGTCCACGTGTGGATTTATGGGAGTGTAGACAAATGCTCTCACTGGTGAAGGATTGCCAACAACTAGGACTCCCCACTCAAGGGTTCGAGCGACCAAATGGGCGCACCTTTTTTATACCTTACGGTATGTGCCAACGAGTTATGATACGTGACTGACTGTCAAATGGACTTCCTATTGAAGATTCCCCATAGGGAGAGTGGAGCGAACTCTCTTAAATACCTAAACCTCTTAGGCTCTTATCACCTTGGTGATAGGAATAAACAACAAGTCCTCCAAATTAGTCCATCACAGTAAGCTTCGAGTAATGATTATCTAGGTGCCTTTGCAGCTTTTCCTTATAGAAAGGTAGTGAATGAAGAAAGACACCAAACCATTACTTAGCTCTAATAATGCCTTTGATTAAACCCCTTCAAACACGAAAAATAAATAACAACCTAAACATAAACGAAAATTAAATTCCTATTGCGAAAGAAAGTAACTAAATCATGCATAAAGAAATAACGTACAAACGGCTAAATCATGCTTAAGAAATAAATAACATACTAACGACCTAATCATGCTCGAACACAAGGTTGGATGAAACGAAATATGTGTGTCTCTCAAGTGGTACATGGTATTGTATCCCGAGTGTAGACCGCAATACCGTCCATTCATATTCGGCTACCGAATTTACGTACGGGTTTCCATCCGATATACCGTAAGAGAGAACACATATTCTGTTCATCCGGAAATCATATCATACACCAATCCACAATAATCATGCGAAATAAAGTAAGAAAATAAATAAAATAAAGGATAAATAAATAAAAAGGGTGCCCTCAGGTCTAACCTCTTAATTCGTCTCTCGGAAGTGTGGTACACGGTTGTCGGAAGGGTTGATGCACCGCAACTCCTCCGGTTCACTAGTTCAACGTTCTCCTTCGCTGTTTCGCTGTTTGGGCTGCTGTTTTACTCTATTTTACGACTATTTCTGGTCACGGTTTAGGCTTACTGTTTTGCGATAATGCGGGGATGTTTTTGGTACAGTTTTGCGGTAAAACAGTGCAGTTGTTTTTGGGCTATTTTTGCAGTAAAAACTGGACAGTTTAGGGGCAGTTTGGACGCGCAGTGCAGGGATTTATGCGGCTATTTTGGGGAGTTTCATGGGGGTTTTATGCGTGAAGCGTTGTTGAAGGTAGTGAGTGGGGCTTACGTGAAGCGGGGTTTATTGCAGGCTGTGAGTGGTTTGTGTGAAGCGGTGAATGGGGTCTTGTAAGCTGTGTGTGTGAAGGATTAGGCGTGAGTGTGGCTTTGTGCGTGAAGGGGCAGATGGCGTGAAAAGGGTTTTGAGTGAAGTTGGGGCTGCTACTTGAATGGGCAGGTGGCGTGAGTGCTTGCTGGTCACGGACGTGAATGGGCAGGTGGCGTGATGAGTGTTTTGAAGGCTGTACGTGAATTATGTGTTGATGGGCTTATGCGTTGAGTGGGGTGATGGCTGCTTGAAGGTTGCAGAGTGTTGTGTGCATGCTAGGGTTTATATTTTGTGTTTTGTGAGAATGAGCTAGGAGAATTTCTGTATGTTATGCGTGAATGTCCAGGGGTTTCAAGGTTGAGTTAAGGCTTCTTTTTATTGGTCGGTTGGTAATTATTTAAATTGGTTTTAACCTGACTAAACTGGATACCGCCTGATTGGTCGGTTGGTAATTAATTATTAATTTGACTTAATCTGGATACCGCATATATGTCTGGTTGGTAATTATCATGCAAAGTTAATATTTTATATTAAGGGAGATATCTAAAATATAAGTAATAAAAGTGGATCCTTTTACCTCAGCATTTTCTTTTATTATACTTTTACTTTATTTACTTTTCAGCAATTTACTTTCAGCATTTACTTTTCAGCAATTTACTTTCAGCAATTTACTTTCAGCATTTACTTTTCATCAATTTACTTTCAGCAATTTACTTTCAGCATTTACTTTTCACCATTTAATTTTTAGTATTTTACTTTATGTCTTTTATATTATTTAAGTTTTTACTACCCGTAAATATATGTCGTAACTAAGTCAGTTATCTGGGGTTGTGATGAAATCCAATATCACCGGTTTATAAGGGGTTATTTTATAATCTGGGTAATTTAAAGGTTTACTTATTTAGTCTTAAGCTTAATGCTTATTGTTGTCTGATCACCAATAAGATTGATGTGGTAAATCTAAAATAAACTTGACAAAGTAATTTTAGGTTTCAGCCTTAGACTTAATAGCCCACGATCTTCCTTGAGGATAGATAACCATTTAATAGATTTCCTTACAGGGTAGACATATACCTGTCGGGCGGGGGTAACCATAATTGGAACTTAAACTTAATGAATCCATGTAATTTGGTTGACATAGACATATGGTTCAATTGGGTTAAACTGGGTATTTGCGTCTGACCATCGACAGAGGCTTTCGCATAATTTCGTGTTCCAGGTTAGTAAACCAATTTATTACACAAACATAAAATAATCACTTCATCTTTTAAAATATATTAGAAAGATTCACAACCCTAGATCTTTGAGTCTTTTGTTATTTTCGTTAGTATTTTCTTTTGTTTATTTTATTTATTTTAATTAAGGAAAACCACATTCAACCAATCAAACAATCATTATCTTCTCCATTTAATTAGATATTTGTAAATAAATAGATTCAACAATTAATAACAACAGTAGGAATTAAGTCCTCGTGGGATCGATATTTTTATAATACTTGAACGATACGTGCGCTTGCGTTATACGTGTGTGTATGCGCCGGTCAAGTTTTTGGCGCCGTTGCCGGGGACTTATTTTTCTTGAGTTATTAATTTTGAAGCTATCTAATTTACTTGTATCTAATTTTCTTTATTTTTATCTATAATTTTTATTTCTTTCTTTTGTTTTCAGGTGATTAAAAAAATGGAACATTATTGGGAGATTGAAAGATTACAAGCTTTACTAGAAGAAGATACACCCCAAATCTGGGAGCAACAGTCCGATTTTCTAAGGCATGTTGTCCAGCCCAACAACTATTACTGGATGCCAGAACCAAGCAATACCACATTTGCTCAACAAGACGTAATAGGGAGATGTGACATATGTAATGGTAACCACCCGAGAGATCATTGTGAGTACAACTACAATCCAGGGTGGCAGAGCTATCAAAATCCTTCATGGTATGAAGAACCATCATACTTTCCATCTTATCCACCATCCATCTACGATCTTCAATAAGAACCAGAACCATCAGAGGAAGATCAGTTGATTCACATGCTCAAAGATTGGTTCGAGGAACGGGAAGCTCAATTTGATGCACAAATTCAGAGTCAAGCGGCGTCTATAAAGAGGATGACAGATCAAGTTAGACAATTAACAGATAACCTGAATCACATATCTCGTGGAGCAAATTCAAATAATACTGAAGAATTCTTCGATTATCCTGAGATTCATCATGACATCATAACAGAGGACGAGGCTGAGCAGTATCAAGAATCAGAGGTATCAGTTCAGGAGCCTAAACCAACAAAGTCTCAATTTGATTTTTATTATTCTGACTCTGACGAGGATAAAGAAGCTGAGTTATTTGTACCAATTGCACCAATAAAGGAGGATGAAACTTTCTTTCCTCCAAATGAAGATCTTGGAGCTTCCATTGCATAAATGTTTGAAGAAGATCTACTTGAGTCAATCATTTCACTCATATCAGAGTATGAAGACCTAAAAACAGACATAACTTTACATCTTCAAATTGACACTTATGGAGCATGCATTTCACAGATGACGGATGAAGAATTGAATATGAACATTTTAAAATACATATGTGAAGAAAAGGTGGAGCAAGAAGCAGAGCAAATGGAGGAGCAAATGTTTAAACTTATTGAGAATCCAATGTATTCAGGCGAAACATCACTGTTTTGGGGAGTACAAATCAAAGATATCACCCAGAAGCTTGACAGAATGGAACTCCCATTCCAAGTCAAGCACCATACAAGACCTCCTAATTTTCTTTCTTTCTTTTCAGGAACCACTGGAGCAACAAAGGTTACAAAGGTGACACAAGCACTGAATGGGACAAAAGTATTTTTGCCCCTTTACCGTTGGAAGAGACCCTTCAAAAGCAATGCACACGGGATTGTCTTTAATCGGACGTCCAAAACGACGTTGAAACCTCATTGACGGATAGATTTCAGTCACGTCTGGCTGAAGACGAAAAATTTAGCGCTAGTAGGGAGGCAACCCATGCACTTTGTTGTAATTTCTATTTTTATATTTTGTGTATAAATGTTGTAGAGTTTTTAATTTTGTGTGTTATTTTTGTAGGGAAAAGCTCAACCAAAGCATAAGACAGAATGAATGGTGTTTGGCAAAAATAAGAGATAATTCATTAGCGATGGCTGAGTAAGGAATGGATTCTTGAGACGTATCCTAATGAATTTATACTAAGCGAATGGTGTATTGCGTACACAATTCTGTTGCCTTAATTATTGATTTGATTTGCTTTTATGTTGTAATTATCTTTATTTTCGTAGACAGAATCCAGACTTTTTGACCGTTCACGATTTCTTTTATTGTTTAGCTAACAATCGTCCTTTGGAAGATACTAATGCTATTATTACTCACCATTTTCAGGTGTTATAAATTCAACTCATCATTGCACTTTTGAAGACATCCAGAGTAAAACATGGAAGCTACTTCAAGAAGACGAGTTGAAAACATCTGTGTGTTTTGCGGTACTAGTGTTGGTACTAAGTCACAATACGTAGAAGCAGCACATGAATTGGGTCGAGTCTTAACTGCAAGTAATATGCACTTAATATATGGCAGAGGCAATCTTGGACTAATGGGGATCGTTTCAAAGGCCGTACAGGAAGGAGGCGGTCACGTTTTGGGAATCATCCCAAAACCCTAGGCAGAGGTAAATCTTATTGAACCATCAAACGGAGAGGAACTTATTGTGCCAGGTATGTCTGAACGACTGGAAGAAATGATTAACCGTGCTGATGCTTTTATTGCTTTGCCAGGTGGCTTGGGCATATTGGAGGAAAATTTTACAGTGCAATCTTGGGCGAACCTGAACATACACTAGAAACCAATTGGGTTGTTTAACGTTGATAGATTTTATGATTTTCTTTGTGTGTTTCTTGATGATGCTCGGAGAAATGGGTTCGTGTCAAAACCTTTAAAAGAACTCCTCTTTACTGCCAGAACTGCTCCGGATCTAATTGACCAAATCTTAGCCTATGAACCATAAATTGACCCTATCCTTTCAAAGATAAATTGGTCCGAGGAAATCGTGGTAAGAGGCGTCAGATTAATCTGGATCTTAACCTTTAATTTCCTGTAAAATTTCAGCTAACCAGGTATTATCTTCTAAACTCTTCTTCTACTGTTTAAGACATTGGGGACAATGTCTCATTTAGGTTTGGGGGAGGGAATTAGTTAATCAGAACCTTGTTTTTAGTTTGTGTGTTGTTTTTTTATTTTTATTCCAAAATTTTTCGAAAAATACAAAAAACAATTGAAAATTTTTCAAAATTACAAAAATATTTTGTGTTTTTGTGTTTTTATTTTGACTAAAAAGGTGAAATTGGTAAGAGATAGCTGAGTAAGAAGTTTCCACTCCCGAGGCGTATCTCAAACCTATTTCGGAACAAGTTAATTTTTATTTATTTCATTTTAAATTATTTAATTTGTGAATTCTCCATAAAACTGACTAAAATAGATCTTCATATACTCAGTTAGCAGATATTATCAACATAGATAGTAACATAAGGACATGAGCTACAATTGAAAAGTTTGTAATATTTAGTGCTCTAGTTTAATTGGAGGAAGCATCTCAAAAAGTGATGGAATAAAAATAAAAATAAAAAAACGTATGAGATCTGAGTTATTAAGTCTGTAAGGGTGTTTTAACACCTAGTGCCCTAAAACCAACTGGTTTGGGAGTCACTGGCCCAAAACTCGCTACATGGATCAAGGATGTTGTTGAAAAAAAATATATATATCTAAAGTCTGAGTAATTAAGTCCGTATGGGTGTCTTAACATCTGGTGCCCTAAGCCAACTGGTTTGGGATCCACTGACCCAACACTCGCTACATAGACGGAAGGTATTGTATATAAATAAAAAAAAAATCAAAAATCAATGGAAAAATCAGAAAACTTATTCCATTGCTACAAAAAGGTGTGAATTCTGATAAAACTTTAGGACAAAAATATTATTCTCTTATCAACTGCACTTGTGACTGTTGTGGGCAAAAAATGAGTTGTTTAATATTTTGTTGGCTGTGCATATGGAGAATGATAAATATAATCGGAGAATTTACTTATTCAGTAATTTAGAAAGAAAGAAAACAACTAGTAACTTACAGTAGAAGTTTCACCTGATTTGTCACTAACTTCTTTATTCTTTTTTCTCTTGCCTTTTTGCTTTTGTGTGCATTAGTTTTATTATCTTTTTACTTTTTTAAAACGTTTGTGGGTATCATTGCTGTAAGCCCTCATGAGACTATAACTCGTCCACTAGGGACACCTAGGGGTTTAAAGGCTTGTTGCATATGCTAAATGCAACCGTGATCCCTACGAAAGTGGCTTAGTTTAATTTTAATTGTTTATTGTATTTTATTTTGTTATTTTTCTCGAGGACTAGCAAAATGTTAGGTTTGGGGGTGTGATGAGCGGAAAATATATCAATATTTACCGCCCCTTTTACTTAATATTTTGTTTAGTTTCTCGGGTTTGATGAACGTTTTGATGTGTTTTAGTTTATTTTGCAGATAAAATAATATTGGGACACAATGAAATGATTTAGGACGAAATTTGGGTCAAATAAGGGCAAAAATTGGACTTGACATATTAATTTTGGAGATTGGAAACATGAAAGGGCGTTTTAACGAAGTGCAGTTTTGGAAATTCTAATTTTGCGCATCTGTCGTATTTTGGGCATAACATTTTACTCCAATATCGGATTGAAATGATTCAAGTTCCAGATTAAAGAAGACTCAAATATCTACAACTTTGAAAGACAAAAGAATTTCGAATTCGGAAGATTTCATGCCCGAAATTGATGAACCATCCAAAAGTATGTTTTGTGTAATTATTAAAGTCATTTTCAAAGCAAAAAATAAATTAATAAATAAATAATAAAAATTATCAAATCACCACCAAACATGATAAGCAATTAGTGGAGCAATTAATAATGGATTTGGTAGAGTAATTAGTAGAGCAATTAATAATGGATTTGGTGGATGATTTGATAGAGGCAAAATTTTACCTATAAATACCAAGCCATTTCATTTGTAAAATTCATACTTTCTTCTAAGGAATTCCTTAAGAATACTAAGAAGATTGTATCTTGTTTTTTTATTTACAGCTTTCAGTAATTAATTTTCGCTTTCGCACTTTATTTTCTTTGCTTTTCAGTTTTTACTTTCCGCAATTTACTTTTACGCACAGTACTTTTCTTTCTTTAATTTTCAGTTTTTACTTTTCAGTAATGAGGAGGTAACTCCCCTTTACTGGGTAAAAGGTAAAACTTTTATTACTAATATTTAGATTAATCTCCTTAATTATAATATATAAACTAGTTAAAACCTGACTTAACGAGGATACCGCCATATTGGTCGGTTGGTAATTATTTAAATTGGGTTTAACCTAACTAACTGGATACCGCCTGATTGGTCGGTTGGTAATTAATTATTAATTTGACTTAATCTGGATACCACCTATATGCTGGTTGGTAATTATCATGCAAAGTTAATATATTATATTAAGGGAGATATCTAAAATAGAAGTAATAAAAGTGGATCCTTTTACCTCAGCATTTTCTTTTATTGTACTTTTACTTTATTACTTTTCAGCAATTTACTTTCAACATTTACTTTTCAGTATTTACTTTCACAGCAATTTACTTTCAGCAGCATTTACTTTTCAGCAATTTACTTTCAGCATTTACTTTTCAGCAATTACTTTCAGCATTTACTTTTCACCATTTAATTTTGGAGATTGGAAACTTGAAAGGGCGTTTTAACGAAGTGCAGTTTTGGAATTCCAATTTTGCGCATCTGTCGTATTTTGGGCATAACATTTTACTCTAATATCGGATTGAACTGATTCAAGTTCCAGATTAAAGAAGACTCAAATATCTACAACTTTGAAAGACAAAATAATTTCGAATTCGGAAGATTTCATGCCCGAATTGATAAACCATCCAAAAGTATGTTTTGTGTAATTATTAAAGTCATTTTCAAAGCAAAAAATAAATTAATAAATAAATAATAAAAATTATCAAATCACCACCAACATGATAAGCAATTAGTGGAGCAATAATAATGGATTTGGTGGAGCAATTAGTAGAGCAATTAATAATGGATTTGGTGGATGATTTGATGGAGGCAAAATTTTACCTATAATACCAAGCCATTTCATTTGTAAAATTCATACTTTCTTCTAAGGAATTCCTTAAGAATACTAAGAAGATTGTATCTTGTTTTTTTTATTTACAGCTTTCAGTAATTAATTTTCGCTTTCGCACTTTATTTTCTTTGCTTTTCAGTTTTTACTTTCCGCAATTTACTTTTACGCACATTACTTTTCTTTCTTTAATTTTCAGTTTTTACTTTTCAGTAATGAGGAGGTAACTCCCATTTACTGGGTAAAAGGTAAAACTTTTATTACTAATATTTAGATTAATCTCCCTTAATTATAATATATAAACTAGTTAAAACCTGACTTAACGAGGATACCGCCATATTGGTCGGTTGGTAATTATTTAAATTGGGTTTAACCTAACTAAACTGGATACCGCCTGATTGGTCGGTTGGTAATTAATTATTAATTTGACTTAATCTGGATACCACCTATATGGCTGGTTGGTAATTATCATGCAAAGTTAATATATTATATTAAGGGAGATATCTAAAATAAAAGTAATAAAAGTGGATCCTTTTACCTCAGCATTTTCTTTTATTGTACTTTTACTTTATTTACTTTTCAGCAATTTACTTTCAGCATTTACTTTTCAGCATTTACTTTCAACATTTACTTTTCAGTATTTACTTTTCAGCAATTTACTTTTCAGCATTTACTTTTCAGCAATTACTTTCAGCATTTACTTTCAGCAATTACTTTCAGCATTTACTTTTCACCATTTAATTTTGGAGATTGGAAACTTGAAAGGGCGTTTTAACGAAGTGCAGTTTTGGAAATTCCAATTTTGCGCATCTGTCGTATTTTGGGCATAACATTTTACTCTAATATCGGATTGAACTGATTCAAGTTCCAGATTCAAGAAGACTCAAATATCTACAACTTTGAAAGACAAAATAATTTCGAATTCGGAAGATTTCATGCCCGAAATTGATAAACCATCCAAAATTATGTTTTGTGTAATTATTAAAGTCATTTTCAAAGCAAAAAATAAATTAATAAATAAATAATAAAAATTATCAAATCACCACCAACATGATAAGCAATTAGTGGAGCAATTAATAATGGATTTGGTGGAGCAATTAGTAGAGCAATTAATAATGGATTTGGTGGATGATTTGATGGAGGCAAAATTTTACCTATAAATACCAAGCCATTTCATTTGTAAAATTCATACTTTCTTCTAAGGAATTCCTTAAGAATACTAAGAAGATTGTATCTTGTTTTTTTTATTTACAGCTTTCAGTAATTAATTTTCGCTTTCGCACTTTATTTTCTTTGCTTTTTCAGTTTTTACTTTCCGCAATTTACTTTTACGCACAATACTTTTCTTTCTTTAATTTTCAGTTTTTACTTTTCAGTAATGAGGAGGTAACTCCCCTTTACTGGGGTAAAAGGTAAAACTTTTATTACTAATATTTAGATTAATCTCCCTTAATTATAATATATAAACTAGTTAAAACCTGACTTAACGAGGATACCGCCATATTGGTCGGTTGGTAATTATTTAAATTGGTTTTAACCTAACTAAACTGGATACCGCCTGATTGGTCGGTTGGTAATTAATTATTAATTTGACTTAATCTGGATACCACCTATATGGCTGGTTGGTAATTATCATACAAAATTAATATATTATATTAAGGGAGATATCTAAAATAGAAGTAATAAAAGTGGATCCTTTTACCTCAGCATTTTCTTTTATTGTACTTTTACTTTATTTACTTTTCAGCAATTTACTTTCAACATTTACTTTTCAGTATTTACTTTCAGCAATTTACTTTCAGCATTTACTTTTCAGCAATTTACTTTCAGCATTTACTTTTCAGCAATTTACTTTCAGCATTTACTTTTCACCATTTAATTTTGGAGATTGGAAACTTGAAAGGGCGTTTTAACGAAGTGCAGTTTTGGAAATTCCAATTTTGCGCATCTGTCGTATTTTGGGCATAACATTTTACTCTAATATCGGATTGAACTGATTCAAGTTCCAGATTCAAGAAGACTCAAATATCTACAACTTTGAAAGACAAAATAATTTCGAATTCGGAAGATTTCATGCCCGAAATTGATAAACCATCCAAAATTATGTTTTGTGTAATTATTAAAGTCATTTTCAAAGCAAAAAATAAATTAATAAATAAATAATAAAAATTATCAAATCACCACCAAACATGATAAGCAATTAGTGGAGCAATTAATAATGGATTTGGTGGAGCAATTAGTAGAGCAATTAATAATGGATTTGGTGGATGATTTGATGGAGGCAAAATTTTACCTATAAATACCAAGCCATTTCATTTGTAAAATTCATACTTTCTTCTAAGGAATTCCTTAAGAATACTAAGAAGATTGTATCTTGTTTTTTTTATTTACAGCTTTCAGTAATTAATTTTCGCTTTCGCACTTTATTTTCTTTGCTTTTTCAGTTTTTACTTTCCGCAATTTACTTTTACGCACAATACTTTTCTTTCTTTAATTTTCAGTTTTTACTTTTCAGTAATGAGGAGGTAACTCCCCTTTACTGGGGTAAAAGGTAAAACTTTTATTACTAATATTTAGATTAATCTCCCTTAATTATAATATATAAACTAGTTAAAACCTGACTTAACGAGGATACCGCCATATTGGTCGGTTGGTAATTATTTAAATTGGTTTTAACCTAACTAAACTGGATACCGCCTGATTGGTCGGTTGGTAATTAATTATTAATTTGACTTAATCTGGATACCACCTATATGGCTGGTTGGTAATTATCATGCAAAATTAATATATTATATTAAGGGAGATATCTAAAATAGAAGTAATAAAAGTGGATCCTTTTACCTCAGCATTTTCTTTTATTGTACTTTTACTTTATTTACTTTTCAGCAATTTACTTTCAACATTTACTTTTCAGTATTTACTTTCAGCAATTTACTTTCAGCATTTACTTTTCAGCAATTTACTTTCAGCATTTACTTTTCAGCAATTTACTTTCAGCATTTACTTTTCACCATTTAATTTTCAGTATTTTACTTTATGTCTTTTATTTTATTTAAGTTTTTACTACCCGTAAATATGTGTCGTAACTAAGCCAGATATCTGGGGTTTTGATGAAATCCAATATCACCAGTTTATAAGGGGTTATTTTATAGTCTGGGTAATTTAAAGGTTTACTTATTTAGTCTTAAGCTTAATGCTTCTTGTTGTCTGATCACCAATAAGATTGATGTGGTAAATCTAAAATAAACTTGACAAGTGAATTTTAGGTTTCAGCCTTATACTTAATAGCTCACGATCTTCCTTGAGGATAGATAACCATTTAATAGATTTCCTTACAGGGTAGACATATACCTGTCGGGCGGGGGTAGCCATAATTGGAACTTAAACTTAAAGAATCCAGGTAATTTGGTTGACATATACATATGGTTGAATTGGGTTAAACTAGGTATTTGCGTCTGACCATTGACAGAGGATTTCGCATAATTGTTTGTTCCAGGTTAGTAAACCAATTTATTACACAAACATAAAATAATCACTTCATCTTTTAAAAGATATTAGAAAGATTCACAACCCTAAATCTTTGAGTCATTTGTTATATTCATTAGTATTTTCTTTTGTTTATTTTAATTAAGGAAAACCACATTCAACCAATCAAACAATCATTTGTTGGACAATTATGACCCATAGCGTCACTATTTGTACAGATCACGGTGTTGTTGTACAAATTAACTATGTGACAAAGGAGATTGCACTCTTATCATTTGTGATTAGATCACCTAGATGTATAAATGATGAGAGGTCCATATGATTTGTTCCTGGACGGAGAATGATATGAGACAGTATCAGTCCACGTAGGATAAATCATTAAATATCCCTAGTCAGAGTATTATCAAGATTGGACATCGATAATACGTAAAAGACTAGTATTATACTTGTGCGCATTGTGAGGGCACAACGGCATAGTTCTCATATATTTGGGTATATGATACTCATGCAAGTGTAATAGGAGGTTGTGTTTCACCGATGGTACGGGAAACAGCTTCGCTCTGGATTAGAGCCCCTCGGAATTCCATTGGTAGTATGACTATCTGTCTATGGAAGTCCGAAATCAGGGTAGGAGTATTTTGTCTTAACTTGAGACTTGCACCGCTAATACTTGCGACAATCAATATACTTTGGTTGAGGTCGTCCAGGGCTTTAACAGGTTCTGTGTACGCCAATACTGGGTATATTGAGAATCGTAGTGTGTTGGGTGTGATGTCAAGACGGAAGTGTCACTCCAGTCATATGGAGATGATGGTCACCTAGGATACGGTACTAGTACTCTTAAGTACTGCAGTCATCGGGATAACATGACTAGGTCATAGTTATCTGATATAGAGACTAGTTACTAGACATCCGACATGTGCTTCGTACGGGGCAGACACAATTCCAGCCCCAGGCCTAGCACGTGATCATCCTATACTGGATCGAAATACGCAATATCACGTATACTACACCTGATATAGATCGTTTATTCATGTAAGCATGTTTCTGGCGAATTGGGTACGCATGGGGCTTTGCTAAAAGCCAACCTTGTCTTGTGAATCGGTGTAAACGTAGTACTAGGTACTTACATGTTCGGATAGTCCGACGACCCGATTTACTGCCAATATATCCGGAGATCTCATGGGTCGTTCCCCGAAGATTCACCTATGACGTATGACTCGCACTTTAATTAATCTTGGATTAATTTAATGAGAGAGAAAATTAATCTGGGATTAATTACGGAGATGTTTTATCTGGGATAAAATATCAATTAAAGAGAGAGAACGATTAATTTGGAATTAATCGGTAAAATAATATATTTGATATATTATAAGTAATTGGATTTCGACGCGGAATTAAAATTAGATTTTAATTCGGGCGAACAAATTAATTTAGAATTAATTCGTTAGCGATGTGAATAGTGATTTCGCTAGGCGTAATCATTTAATTACGACGCAATGGAAAATTCATTAATTTGGAATTAGCGAACCCGAGCCCGGGATTATTTGCGAGCGCATTCGCATTTCGAATTCGAGTGCGGCACGCAAGTCAAATCAAGCGTCAAATCGCAAGTCACATCAAGCGTCAAAACACATGTCACTTTGAGTAATGTGACATTTGATTGATTGATGTGAGATGATGTGAGGTGATTGAAAGAAGGCATTAAATGCTTGCTTTTTGTAAATTGAAAAATGGTAAATGGTTTAATTAATTTTGGAAATTATAAAAACCTATTACAATTTTTTCATTTCCCACTCTCTCTCTCTCGTACACGTTTTTCCCAATTTCGGAGCCAAAATCGTTCTTCCTTCTCTCTCGGCCGAATGGCCATTGCCGAATACAAGATGGAGAAAAGCCACCCACACCGTGCAGTCCACCCTTTGCGCAGCCCACTACCGAGCTTGGAGAGGGTAGTTCGTTTTTGTCTTCGCAGCATCATGACAGATCAATGTGAGTTTTCCGCACCTCATTTGGTTGTATTTACACTTGTTTCATGCTTGATAAATGATCTTGGGACCCTTAGAGGAAACCAACAATGATATCTTGATCCTTTGAAAGCATGAAATTGATTTTAGGGTTAAAATTGGGCAAAACGAATTTGGGCATGATTTAATGAAATTGGATGAATTAGTATGCTTAAATGTTGTTGAATTGATGATTGATTGGATCAATTTGATGAAAAAGTGTTTGGAACAATTTTCCCCAATTTTGGAGGCTTGGCCGAAAATGTAGAACCCTAAATTGTCATCGATTTTGATATTTTGATTCATTGGATGAGTTAGAATCATGTTGGGGATGTTGATTTAATGTTGAATTGAATTTAATTGGATTGAATTTGATTTGGGCATAATTTTCCCCTTTGGCCGAGAACAATAGCATGGTTAATTGGGTTTGATTTTGATCAAAATGTGTTGGACACTAATTGATGATGATAAGCATGATTAATTGTACAAATTTGGTGTTTTAGAAATATTGATTTGGATAATTAATAATGCTATACACTTTAATTTAATTGAATTGAGAAATTGGATTTTGCAATTTAATTAATTGGGCTTAAATTGGATTTGAACCTTTTAAAGTTGTTATTGGGCTTATTGGGCTTTATTGTACAAAGTTGGGTTCAGGCGAAATTGGTTGGATCCAATTAGGCCCAAAACCGCTTCCATAAAGCCCAAATGCGACTTAATGGACCTTTAAAGTTTAATTGGGCCTAATGGGCCTAAATTGATTTATGGGCTTATGGGGTAACTACCGGATTGGATTTTGGTTATTCGGTTTGACCCGAGTTGACCAAAAGTCCACGCCTTAAAGAAATTAATTAAAAGCCTATTGGACTTTAATTAAATTAATATTGGATATTAATCGGGCTTTGAGACCCGTAACGATTAAATTTAGAATTTAAGTCGTAAAGGTTTATTTTATAAAGTGTAATATTTGATTTGGAATTAAATAGCGAATTATAATTAAATGCGTATTAAATTGGATTTAATTTTTTTAATTTAATTTAATTCGAGAATTCGTACTTTGAGTACTTATTCGCAAAACGAGTTTGACTCGAGCAAAATCAAATCGTTGTTTGAACATTGGATGATCACTAATTATCAGATTAATTAATTTGATTAGATTGATTGATAACATGCTTGTGTGAATACATGGTTGCGATGCATGAATAATGTATATCGGATGGATATTAGCTGGGTGGGGCAATTTTGGAAATTGTAATAAATTTGATTTATTAATTGGACCTGCGAGTCCAGCCTTATCACCTCCTAATCTTTGTATTCTCTTCTCACATATTCCCCTCAATGTAAATGAGGTTTCTTTAGAAGTGTAGTGTAACGGGTAGAAGTAAATACTTGTGCTAGCTGGAGAGAGAAAGTGAGAGATTTGATCTAGGATCAATGTGTAAAGTATCCATCCGCATATCATTATTATTTTACATATGCGCTTTATTATGTTTTTAGAATGCATGTTTAAGGGTGTATGATGATGAGACCTTAACAAAGATAATAAATTGGTTGCCAATATGCACGCGAAAAACCCTCAAACAATATTAAGCGTTTTTCCTTCCATTGAGTGATTCTCACTCAAGATCCGAGACTGGCATTGGTTTGTTGGCCAAAGTCAAGGCCTTTGTCTGTCGAGGATGTGTTTGAATCTCGAAGGCTTTGTTCCATATCAGTGTCTTGTCCAAGTTGTGGTTTGTTGGCCAAAGTCAATACCACTTCTTGTCCATCGACATTGATTACGAAGCTTTCCATGGTCAATGGGTCGCGCTTGACTGGGATCACTAAGTTTGTTGTGCCAAAGCCAAGGCTTAGTTGATTCAGAGGAAAAAGGTTAGGTAATACATTAGATGTATTGGCATATATAAGATATATGTTTTGGACTTGGATGTCCCCCTACCGGATCTAGGAATTGGATTGGATCCAATTGATCTTAGAGATCTACCTAGTTAATTATCATACAATTTGTTGGCCAAAGTCAAGATTATGTGATATTTAACGGGATCCTAGCCCACTAGGAAACACGGTTTCTCGAGTACTCGACAGAGGGTTGGAGGCTCGCCGAAAAATAGTGAGAGGCAAGAATTGAATTTGCAATATTCGTTCAATTACTCGCCATACGCGCTCATTTCAAATATTTCGTCATATCAATTAAATGTTAGTTGGACTAATATTTAAATTATTGTTTTTTATAAGCAGTTGGACTGTATTATAGTTGATTATATAATTGGATTATAGTAATCAATATATTTGAATTAATTAATTTCAATTTACAGTTGATTTTATAATTGGATTATAGTAATCAATGTAATTGAGGTTAATTAATTTAAATTATATTTCATTATATAGTTGGACTATAATAATCAATATAATATATAGTACCACAAATCATTGATTAAATAGTTGTGTTGGACAATTATGACCCATAGCGTCACTATTTGTACAGATCATGATGTTGTTGTTGTACAAATTAACTATGTGACAAAGGAAGTTGCACTCTTATCATTTGTGATTAGATCACTTAGATGTATAAATGATGAGAGGTCCCTATGATTTATTCCAGGACGGAGAATGATATGAGACAGTATCAGTCCACGTAGGATAAATCATTAAATATCCCTAGTCAGAGTATTATCGAGATTGGACATCGATAAATACGTAAAAGACTAGTATTACACTTGTGCGCATTTGTGAGGGCACAACGGCATAGTTCTCATATATTTCGGTATAGGATACTCATGCAAGTGTAGTAGGAGGTTGTGTTTCACCGATGGTACGGGAAACAACTTCGCTCTGGATAGACCCCCTCGGAATCCCATTGGTAGTATGACTATGTGTCTATGGGAGTCCGACATCAGGGTAGGTGTATTTGGTCTTTACCTGAGACTTGCACCGCTAATACTTACGACAATCAATATACTTTGGTTGCGGTCGTCCAGGGCTTTAACAGGTTCTGCGTACGCCAATGCTGGGTATATTGAGAATCGTAGAGTATTGGGTGTGATGTCAAGACGGAAGTGTCACTCCAGTCATAGTGGAGATGATGTCACGTAGGATACGGGACTGGTGCTCTTATATACTGCAGCTATCGGGATATTATGACTAGGTCATGTAAATCCGATTATAGAGACTAGTTACCAGACATTAGACATGTGCTTCGTACGGGGCAGACACAGTTCCAGCCCCAGGCCTAGCACGTGACCATCCGATATTGGACCGATATGCACGATACGATGTATACTAAGCCTGATATAGATCATATATTCCTGTAAGGATATTTCCGGAGAATTGGGTAGCCATGGCGCTTTTCTAGAAGCCAACCTCGTCTTGTGAATCGGTAAAATATAGTATGAGGTACTTACATGTTCGGATAGTCCGACGACCGTATTTACTGCCAACATATCCGGAGATCTCATGTGTCGCTCCCCGAGGATTCACCGATGACGTCTGACTCGCACTTTAATTAATCTGGGATTAATTAGAAGAGAGAGAGAGAATTAATCTGAGATTAATTCAATGAGAGAGAAAATTAATCTGGGATTAATTACGGAGATATTTTATCTGGGATAAAATATCGTTTAAAGAGAGAGAACGATTAATTTAGAATTAATCGATAAAATTAATATATTCGATATATTAATCGAAATTAGATTTCGACACGGAATTAAAATTGGATTTTAATTCTGGCGAACGAATTAATTTAGAATTAATTCGTTAGCGACGTGAATAGTGATTTTGCTAGGCATAATCATTTAATTACGACGCGATGGAAAATTCGTTAATTCGTAATTAGCGAACCCGAGCCCGAGAATGGTTGCGAGCGCATTCACATTTCGAATTCGAATGCGGCACGCAAGTCACATCAAGTGTCAAATCGCTAGTCGCATTAATTGTCAAATCACTTGTCACTTTGAGTGATGTGACATGACATGTTGTTATTTTGATAAAGTGACTTGATGTGAATAGTAAAAGTGATGGGTAAAAGGTGAAAAGCATTGATTGTCTTTTGCTTTTGACTTCTTGGAATTTGGAAAAGTTTGGTATATATATTTTATTTGTTTTTGGAAAATAAATAAATAATATATATTACAATTTTTCTCTCCCTCCCTTTATCACATTCGGTCTTCTCTCTCCTAAAAGCAAGGGTTTACGTTTTTGAAACCCACTCTCCTCTTCTCTCTTGTTCACGGCTTCAAGCCATTTTCTTCATTTCTTCTTCTCCAATCTAGGCTTGGACGTGAGAAGCATGAATGAAAGAAAGAGCTAGCACACTTATGAGCTGTTACAAAGGTGATAGGGTAGTGAACTTGTGTGCATGGAATCCATTTTGAAGCTTGAAGCTTGGAGCTTCAATGGTGGTCTTCCATGGCCGAATCTTGAAGACAAATGGAGCATCAAAACCGAGCCACCCTCTCCTCTTGGAAGCCTTGGCCGAATGTTTCATGACAAGGAGGAGAAAGATTTTATTTGGTGCATCAAATCCAATCATTGTGAGTATATGTTTCCGCCATTATTCCTATGATTGTATTTACACTTGTTTCAACTTGATTTATGATCTTGGGAAGCTTAGAGCAAACTAACAATGGTATCTTGAGCCTTTGAAAGCATGAAATTGATTTTAGGGTTAAAATTGGACAAAACGAATTTGGGCATGATTTGATGAAATTGGATGAATTAGTATGCTTAAATATTGTTGAATTAATGATTGATTGGATCAATTTGAAGAAATTGTGTTTGGAACAAATTTCCCCAATTTTTTGTGTTGGCCAAAATTGACAAATTTGGGTAAACTTGATTTTGAGCATGTTTAATGAAATTGGATGATTTAGAATGCTTAATGTATGTTTAATTGAGGATTGATTGGATCAATTTGTTGAAAATTAGTTTGGAACAATTTTCCCCAAATTGCTTATGTTGGCCGAATACATATAGCCCATATTGTCTTGGAATTTTTTGATTTTTGAACATTGGATGTGTTGGAAATCATTCGGGAATATGATTTAATGTCGATTGTGGAATTAATTGGATTGAATTCGAATCGGACGTAAAATCCCCAAATTGCCGAGAGCATTAGAGCATGTAATTGGGTGTGATTTTTGTTAAATTGTGTTGGACATGGTTTAATAATGATAAGCATGATTAATTATGCTAATTTGATGTTTTGGAAATATTGATTTGGGTGATTAATTGTGTTATACACTTTAGGCAATTAAATTATAAAATTGGATTTTGTAATTTAATTAATTGGGCTTAATGGGCCAAAATTGATTTATGGGCTTATGGGGTAACTCCCGGATTGGACTTTGGTTATTCGGTTTGACTCGAGTTGACCAAAAGTCCACGCCTTAAGAAATTAATTAAAAGCTCATTGGACTTTAATTAAATTGACGTTGGACGTTAATCAGGCTTTGAGACCCGAAACGATTAAATTTGGAATTTAAGTCGTAAAAGGTTTATTAATAAAGTGTAATATTTAATTTGGAATTGAATAGTGAATTAGTATTAAATACATGTTAAATTGGATTTAATGTTGTAGTTTAATTTAATTCATGAATTCGTACTTTGAGTACTTGTTCGCAAAACGAGTTTGACTCGTGCAAAATCAAATCGTTGTTTGAACATTGGATGATCACTAATTATCAGATTAATTAATTTGATTAGATTGATTGATAACATGCTTGAGTGAATACATGGTTGTGATGCATGAATAATGTATATCGAATGGATATTAGTCGGGTGGGGGCAATTTTGGAAATTATTGTAATAAATTTGATTTATTAAATTGGACCTGCGTGTCCAGCCTTATCACCTCTATACTCTTGTATTCTCTTCTCACCTATTCCCCTCAATGTAAATGAGGTTTCTTTAGAAGTGTAATGTAACGGGTAGAAGTAATACAAGTGCTAGCTTGAGAGAAGAAATGGAGAGATTTGATCTAGGATCAATGTATAAAGTATCCATCCGCATATCATTATTATTTTATTATACGCGCTTTATTATGTGTTTAGAATGCATGTTTAAGGGTGTATGATGATGAGACCTTAAAAAAGATAATAAATTGGTTGCCAATTTGCACGCGAAAAAACCCTCGCTAAATATTAAGCGTCTTTCCTCCCATTGAGTGATTCTCACTCAAGATCCGAGACGGCATTGGTTTGTTGGCCAAAGTCAAGGCCTCTGTCTGTCAAAGATGTGTTTGAATCACGAAGGCTTTGTTCCATATTGGTGTCTTGTCCAAGTTGTGGTTTGTTGGCCAAAGTCAAGAACACTTATTGTCCATCGACATTGATTACGAAGCTTTCCATGGTCAATGGGTCGCGCTTGATTGGGATCACTAAGTTTGTTGTGCCAAAGTCAAGGCTTAGTTGATTCAGAGGAAAAAGGTTAGGTAATACATTTGATGTATTGGCATATATAAGATATATGTTTCAGACTTGGATGTCCCCCTACCGGATCTAGGAATTGGATCCAATCGATCTTAGAGATCTACCTAGTTAATTATTATACAATTTGTTGGCCAAAGTCAAGATTGTGTGATATTTAACGGGATCCTAGCCCACTAGGAAACACAGTTTCCCGAGTACTCGACAGAGGGTTAGAGGCTCGCCGAAAAATAGTGGGAGGCAAGAATTGAATTTGCACTATTCGTTCAATTACTCGCCATACGCGCTCAATCACAAATATTTCGTCATATCAATTAAATGTTAGTTGGACTAATATTTAAATTGTTGTTTTTATAAGTAGTTGGACTGTATTATAATTGATTATATAATTGGATTATAGTAATCAATATATTTGAATTAATTAATTTCGATTTACAGTTGATTTTATAATTGGATTATAGTAATCAATGTAATTGAGGTTAATTAATTTAAATCATATTTGATTGTATAGTTGGACTATAATAATTAATATAATACATAGTACCACAAATCGTTGATTAAATAGTTGGACTATTAAAATCAAGATTAAATTGAAATATTGACGTTTAATACATAATCCAAGGGAAAATGTAGTTAAATGGTTTAATTTTCAAATTAGGAATAAATTTCAGGATGGTCCTGGAAAAATAATAAGTTACTTTATTTGATAAAATAACATATTAGGCCTAAGTCTGGAGTTAAGCAAATAAGTGGAACATGATATTTGGAATATTCATGTAATGATAACTTTAGTGCTTAATCCATTATATTTGTCATATAGACTCCTTAATTTCGTTATCAGAACTAAGAATTAGATTCTTAAAGTATGATATTGAAATTGAAGGATCTTCATAAATCTACACTTAGATTTTAGAAGTAAATAAATTGCAATAAATAATTCTTGGAGAGTTAATGACTAATCTCAAGGAGACAAAGTCAAAGTTTGCAATTAGGCAAGTAGCGCAAGGCGCACCTTACTTCGATATTCTAGAAACCCATGGCTTGGCCAACGGCTTCTGGAGTATTGAAGTGGGCAAAGGCAAAGTCATTATAGTCTTCTGGGAAGATATAGGACAAATCCCAAGAAGGAATTGAAGACGGGGCAAGGCTCTGACTTCAAATATGATTGTCATAAATATATTCATTACTAGTATTTAAAATTGGATTTTGATACTTAGTGTGTTATATAAATATATATGTATTGATGTTCAGAATCTGTTTTGAACAGGATACTGACTTCAATAGAGATTTATCTGCGAATTGGAAACGGGACGAAAGTCGTTGTTTTAACCGTAGAAATATAAGTTTAAGAACTACCATTTGGGTATGTAATTAAATTAGGATACTGTTATAATGTAACTAGTTTGACTAGGAACATTATCTTTATATCAGTGTTTAATCCGTTGCGGATCGAACCTTTATATTCTAGAACACTAAAGTGTTTTATTATATAAAGATGATATTGAGATAAACACATTAGATGTGAATAACAGAATTTATATTTAGAATATAAATAAATCTCACACGTATAACATGATAAACAAATAGCTCAAACTGATTTGATCAGGTTGAAACTTAAAGTGGCAATGTTGTCTGGGACACATTAAACAAGAATCGTATATCCGCACTTTTGAAGAGCGGGTACCAGGACTGATTTGATCCCAATCAAATAAAGTCTACGAATCTAGTTTATTGGGCAAAGTGCCTAAAACACTATTTACTTGGTAAAAGTGTAAATGCCACCGATCTGTTAGCCCTAATTCATAGTGAAGTGACTGAGCCCATGTCTAGCTAGGCTAGATGTGGATATGAATATTTCGTGACCTTCAACGGATGTGGCATCGCGTAATGGTTATGTGTTTCTTTTGAAGAACACAAATCGGAAACTTTTACAGTTTCGACACGAAATAGACAAACAGATTGGCTACATTATTATACCAATACGGTAAGACCGTAATGGAAAATACTTAAGCAATTAGTTTCTACTATACTTGAAAGAGTAAAGTAATCTTTCAAATGAGGACTCCTCCCGGAACACGTCATTTTGACGGTGTGTCCGAACTGAGTAACCGAATCTTGTTATACATGATAAGGTTAATCAAGAGTCGCTCTGAGCTACCATTTCCTTCAACGGATAAGCATTAACAGTGTAGAACTTATTTAGAATAAGGTTCCATAATAATCTGTTTGACAGATTTCATATTGGATATGAACGGGAAAGAAATCGGGTTTCACATTCCTGAAAATTTGGGTATGTTGGGCATATGTTTGGATGATACCAAACTAAAACCCAAATAGGATAAGTACTAATTTTAGGTTATCCTAGGGATACCATAAGTATAGTACTTATACAACTCACCAGAGAATAATTAGATTGTTGCTCACCATGCGATTTTCCTAAAAGGAATACCGAAATGCAGTGGTAAGTAGGAGGATAGTAAAACTCGATGAAAATCGGAGTAATACTATTCCTGGCACCGAATCCTAATGGAACACAAATAGTTCATCAAGGATGAAACTGTTACCATTAATCTTCGAATACATAAGAACTGCGTAAGTCGGAGAGAATCAGAAAACAACCTGGGGTATGGATTTCTGATCTCACCTCATAAAGATGTCTATCTTTTGAGGTATACCAACTGACTACGTATGAGGATGTGATACAATGTATCGACTCCCTATTATGACAAAGTTTCATGAGTCCGAAATGGATTCCATGTATATCAACTATGTTTGGATACTAGTTGATGTACCGCAAGGCATTGTGCCTACTGGTACTGTATAAGTCTTCAAGGAAGACGTACATGGATGGCAACATACCAACGTACTAAGCTAGGCTTGTAGCGGAAAGGTATCGTTATCAACATTGTGTTGATTTCGATTCAACCTTTTATCTGTTGCCACGGTAAATCCATTTGGATAATGCTTGTTGAAGCTGCATGTTTCATTTATGAAATATAACAGCTGGACGGAAAATCACTTTCCTGAAAAGGAAACCTTTTGGAGGATGTTTAAAACATCCTGACGGTTTTGTCGTACCTAAACTAGCAAACAAGGTTTGCAGATTAATCGATCCATGTTTGGATTGAAGCAAACATAGGTTCTTGGAATTATCGTTTTGATATAATCATAATGGTTTATGATTTAATTCAAAACTAAAATAATTCTTGTATATATAAGAAGGTTAGTGGGAGCGCACTGACAGTGAATGTCCTGAGTAATGATGATATATCATTTCTTGGAAATGATATTCCCATAAAATAATCGGTGAAAGCTTGGCTTTCATGATAACGACTATAAGTCGTAACAACAGTACTATACAGTTTGAAAAACGGTACAATGAGCTGGAAATCTTCCATGCAAGATACTGTTACCGAATAAACAACAAATGCGGGTTATTGCTGCAGCTGAGGCAGCAATAGAAGTCTTCTAGGGTCGTAATAATCTAATTAGATTAGATATAGTTCTCTTAGCAGCTAAGCTAGGCTTCAACACATGCTAAACAATTAATGGTCTCATCAACGATCCAAATACATACTTCGATAATCATCTGATTCGTTCGGATCATACATCGTGGCGATGTGATGATCGAATAAATCGCATCAGATGATAATCATGAAAATCCGCTGACGAAAACCTTTCCTCAGCAATTTGATCCAACCGTACATAGTTCAGGTGTTAGGCACTCGAGTGACTGGCTATAGGCCAAGTGGGAGATTGTTGGACAATTATGACCCATAGCGTCACTATTTGTACAGATCATGATGTTGTTGTACAAATTAACTATGTGACAAAGGAAGTTGCACTCTTATCGTTTGTGATTAGATCACATAGATGTATAAATGATGAGAGGTCCCTATGATTTGTTCCTGGACGGAGAATGATATAAGACAGTATCAGTTCACGTATGATAAATCATTAAATATCCCTAGTCAGAGTATTATCGAGATTGGACATCGATAAATACGTAAAAGACTAGTATTACACTTGTGTGCGTTTGTGAGGGTATAACGGTATAGTTCTCATATATTTGGGTATAGTATACTCATGCAAGTGTAGTAGGAGGTTGTGTTTCACCGATGGTACGGGAAACAACTTCGCTCTGGATATACCCCCTCGGAATCCCATTGGTAGTATGACTATGTGTCTATGGGAGTCCGACATCAGGGTAGGTGTATTTGGTCTTTACCTGAGACTTACACCGCTAATAGTTACGACAATCAATATACTTTGGTTGCGGTCGTCCAGGGCTTTAACAGGTTCTGCGTACGCCAATGCTGGGTATATTGAGAATCGTAGAGTATTGGGTGTGATGTCAAGACAGAAGTATCACACCAGTCATAGTGGAGATGATGTCACGTAGGATACGGGACTGGTGCTCTTATATGCTGCAGCTATCGGGATATTATGACTAGGTCATGTATATCCGATTATAGAGACTATTTACCAGACATCCGACATGTGCTTCGTACGGGGCAGACACAGTTCCAGCCCCAGGCCTAGCACGTGACCATCCGATACTGGACCGATATGCACGATACGATGTATACTACGCCTGATATAGATCATATATTCCTGTAAGGATATTTCTGGAGAATTGGGTAGGCATGGCGCTTTGCTAGAAGCCAACCTTGTCTTGTGAATCGGTAAAACGTAGTACGAGGTACTTACATGTTCGGATAGTCCGAAGACCGTATTTACTGCCAACATATCCGGAGATCTCATGGGTCGCTCCTTGAGGATTCACCGATGACGTATGACTCGCACTTTAATTAATCTGGGATTAATTAGAAGAGAGAGAGAGAATTAATCTGAGATTAATTCGATGAGAGAGAAAATTAATCTGGGATTAATTACGGAGATATTTTATCTGGGATAAAATATCGTTTAAAGAGAGAGAACGATTAATTTAGAATTAATCGATAAAATTAATATATTCGATATATTAATCGAAATTAGATTTCGACGCGGAATTAAAATTGGATTTTAATTGGGGCGAACGAATTAATTTAGAATTAATTCGTTAACGACGTGAATAATGATTTCGCTAGGCGTAATAATTTAATTACAACGTGACGGAAAATTCGTTAATCCGGAATTAGCGAACCCGAGCCCGAGAATGGTTGCGAGCGCATTCACATTTCGAATTCGAATACGGCACGCAAGTCACATCAAGTGTCAAATCGCTAGTCGCATCAATTGTCAAATCACTTGTCACTTTGAGTGATGTGACATGACATGTTGTTATTTTGATAAAGTGACTTGATGTGAATAGTAAAAGTGATGGGTAAAAGGTGAAAAGCATTGATTATCTTTTGCTTTTGACTTTTTGGAATTTGGAAAAGTTTGGTATATATATTTTATTTGTTTTTGGAAAATAAATAAATAATATATATTACAATTTTTCTCTCCCTCCCTTTATCACATTCGGTCTTTTCTCTCCTAAAAGCAAGGGTTTACGTTTTTGAAACCCACTCTCCTCTTCTCTCTTGTTCACGGCTTCAAGCCATTTTCTTCATTTCTTCTTCTCCAATCTAGGCTTGGACGTGAGAAACATGAAGGAAAGAAAGAGCTAGCACACTTATGAGTTGTTACAAAGGTGATAGGGTAGTGAACTTGTGTGCATGGAATCCATTTTGAAGCTTGAAGCTTGGAGCTTCAATGGTGGTCTTCCATGGTCGAATCTTGAAGACAAATGGAGCATCAAAAACGAGCCACCCTCTCCTATTGGAAGCCTTGTCCGAATGTTTCATGACAAAGAGGAGAAAGATTTTATTTGGTGCATCAAATCCAATCATTGTGAGTATATGTTTCCGCCATTATTCCTATGATTGTATTTACACTTGTTTCATGCTTGATTTATGATCTTGGGAAGCTCAGAGAAAACTAACAAGTTGGACTATTAGAATCAAGATAAATGAAAGATTAGCATTTAAAACATAATCATAGGGAAAATGTATTTAAATGATTTAATTTTCAAATTGGGAATAAAGTTTCAGGATGGTCCTGGAAACTAATAAGTTACTTTATTTGATAAAATAACATATTAGGCCTAAGCCTGGAGTTAAGCAAATAAGTGGAACATGATATTTGGAATATTCATGTAATGATAACTTAAGTGCTTAATCCATTATATTTGTCGTAGTAGACTCCTTAATTTCTGAATCAGAACTAAGGATTAGATCCTTAAAGTATGATAAAAAAATTGAAGGATCTTCATAAATCTATTAACTTAGATTTTAGAAGTATTAATTGCAATAATAACTCTTGGAGAGTTAATGACTATTCTCAATGAGATAAAATCAAAGTTTGCAATAAGGCAAGTAGCGCATGGCGCACCTTACTTCGATATTCCAGAATGCCAAGGCTTGGCCAAAGGCTTCTGGAGTGTGGAAAAAGGCAAAGGCAAAATCGTTATAATCTTCTAGGAAGATAAAATGACATATCCCAAGAAGGAATTGAAGACGAGCAAGGCTCTAACTTCAAATATGTTTGTCATAAATATGTTCACTACTAGTATTAAAATCAGATTTTTAGATACATAGTGTGATACATATAATATGTATTGATGTTTAGAATCTGTTTTGAACAGGATACTGACTTCAATAGAGATTAATCTGCGAATTGAAAACGGGACGAAAGTCGCTGTTTTAACCGTAGATACCTAAGTTTAGGAACTACCCTTTGGGTATGTACGTAAATTAGGAAACTGTTATAATGTAACTAGTTTGACTAGGAGCATTATCTTTATATCAGTGTTTAATCCGTTGCGGATTGAACCTTTATATTTTAGAACACTAAAGTGTTTTATCATATAAAGATGATATTGAGATAAACACATTAGATGTGAATAACAGTATTTATATTTTGAATATAAATAAAATCTCAAACATATAACATGACGAACAAATAGCTCAGACTGATTTGATCAGTTGAAACTTAAAATGTGGCAATGTTGTCTGGGACACATTAAACAAGAATCGTATATCCACACTTTTGAAGAGTGGGTACTAGGACTAATTTGATTCCAATCAAATAATGTCTACGAATCTAGTTTATTGGGCAAAATGCCTAAAACACTATTTACTTGGTAAAAGTGTAAATGCCACTGATCTGATAGCCCTAGTTCATAGTGAAGCAAGTGGGCCCATGTCTAGCTAGGCTAGAGGTGGATATGAATATTTTGTGGCCTGTACGGATGTGGCATCGCGTTATGGTTATGTGTTTCTTTTGAAGAACACAAATCGGAAACTTTTACAGTTTCGACACGAAATAGACAATCAGATCGGCTATAGTATTATACCATCACGGTAAGACCGTAATGGAAAATACTTAAGCAATAAGTTTCTTAAATACTTGAAAGAGTAAAGTATTCTTTCAATGAGGACTCCTCCCGGAACACGTCAGTTTGACGGTGTGTCCGAACAGAGTAACTGAATTTTGTTAGACATGATAAGGTTAATCATAAGTCGCTCTGAGCTACCATTTCCTTCAATGGATAAGCTATAAACAGTGCAGAACTTATTTTGAATAAGGTTCCATTAAAATCTGTTTGACAGATTTCATATTAGATATAAACGGGAAAGAGACTGGGTTTCTCATTCCTGATCATTTGGGTATGCTGGGCATACGTTTGGATGATACCAAACTAAAACCCAAATTGGATAAGTGCCAATTGTAGGTAATCCTAGGGATACCATAAGTATTGTACTTATACAACTCACGAGAGAACAATTAGATTGTTGCTCACCATGCGGTTTTCCTAAGAGGAATACCGATATGCAGTGGTAAGTGGGAGGATAGTAAAACTCGATGAAAATCAGAGTAATACTGTCCAAGGCACCGAATCTTAATGGAACATATATAGTTCATCAAAGATGAAACTATAACATTAATCTTCGAATACACAAGAACCACGTAAGTCGAAGAGATTCAGAAAACAACCTGGGGTATGGATTTCTGATCTCACCTCATAAAGATGTCTATCTTTTGAGGTATACCAACTGACTACGTATGAGGAAGTGATACAAGGTATCGACTCCCTATTATGACAAAGTGTCATGAATCCGAAATGGATTCCATGTAGATCAACCAAGTTTGGATACTAGTTGATGTACCGCAAGGCATTGTGCCTATTGGTACTATGAGTCTTCAAGGAAGACATACATGGATGGCAACATACCAACGTATAAAGCTAGGCTTTTAGCGAAAAGGTATCGTTATCAACATTATGTTGATTTCGATTCAACCTTTTAACTGTTGCCATGGTAAATCCATTTGGATAATGCTTGCTAATGCTGCATGTTTCAATTATGAAATATGTCAGCTGAACAGGAAAATCGCTTTCCTGAAAGGGAAACCTTTTGGAGGATGTTTACAACATCCTGACAGTTTTTGCATACCAAAACTAGCAAACAAGGTTTGCGGGTTATTCGATCCATGTTTGGATTGAAGCAAGCATAGGTCCTTAGAATTATCGTTTTGATGTAATCATAATGATTTATGATTTAATTCAAAACGAAAAATATTCTTGTGTTTATAAGGAGGTTAGTGGGAGCGCACTGACAGTGGCTGTCCTATATAAATAATGATGACATGTCATTTCTTGGAAATGATATTCCCATAAATCTATCGGTGAAAGCTTGGCTTTCGAAAAACTCTCTGTGGAATCGTACATTGAAAAATGTATGTGACCTCGTGTCTCATACGCTTTGAGCATATGATTCACAAACCGGCCAATCCAAGTGATAGTCACTGGATTGATATTAAGAACATCTTTAGTCTCTTAGAGAACTAAGGATACATTCATAAACCTTGGAGAATGAGAACTTGAAGTGACTGGGATCACTACTGCAAGTTTCCTAAAACCGATAAAGACGACTAAAAGTCGCAAACGGTACTATACAGTTTGAATAACGGTACAGTGAGCTAGAAATCTTCCAAGCAAAATATTGTTACCGTGTAAACAACAAATGCAGGTTATTGTTGTAGCTGAGGCAGCAATAGAAGCCTTCTGGGGTCGATAAATATCTAATTAGATTAGATATGGTTCTTTTAGCAGCTGAGCTAGGCTACAGCACATACTAAAGAATTTATGGTCTCATCAACGATCCAAATATATACTTCCATATTCATCTGATTCGTTCGGATCATACATCGTGGTGATGTGATGATCGAAAAAATCGTATCAGATGATAATCATGAAAATCCGCTGACGAAAAGCATTTCTCTGTAATTTGAGCCAACCGTACATAGTTTGGGTGTAAGACACTCGAGTGACTGGCTATAGGCCAAGTGGGAGATTGTTGGACAATTATGACCCATAGCGTCACTATTTATACAGATCACGGTGTTGTTGTACAAATTAACTATGTGACAAAGGAGATTGCACTCTTATCATTTGTGATTAGATCACCTAGATGTATAAATGATGAGAGGTCCTTATGATTTATTCCTGGACAGAGAATGATATGAGACAGTATCAGTCCACGTAGGATAAATCATTAAATATCCCTAGTCAGTGTATTATCGAGATTGGACATCGATAATGCGTAAAAGACTAGTATTACACTTGTTCGCGTTGTGAGGGCACAACGACATAGTTCTCATATATTTGGGGTAGAGGATACTCATACAAGTGTAATAGGAGGTTGTGTTTCACCGATGGTATGGGAAACAGCTTCGCTCTAGATTAGACCCCATCGGAATTCCATTGGTAGTATGACTATGTGTCTATGGAAGTCCGAAATCAGGGTAGGTGTATTTGGTCTTAACCTGAGACTTGCACCGCTAATACTTGCGACAATCAATATACTTTGGTTGAGGTCGTCCAGGGCTTTAACAGGTTTTGTGTACGCCAATACTGGGTATATTGAGAATCGTAGTGTGTTGGGTGTGATGTCAAGACGGAAGTGTCACTCCATTCATATGGAGATGATAGTCACCTAGGATACGGTACTAGTACTCTTAAGTACTGCAGTCATCGGGATAATATGACTAGGTCATAGTTATCCGATATAGAGACTAGTTACTAGATATCCGACATGTGCTTCGTACGGGGCAGACACAATTCCAGCCCCAGGCCTAGCACGTGATCATCTGATACTGGATCGAAATACGCAATACCACGTATACTACGCCTAATATAGATCGCTTATTCCTGTAAGCATGTTACTGGAGAATTGGGTAGGCATGGCGCTTTGTTATAAGCCAACCTTGTCTTGTGAATCGTTGTAAACGTAGTACTAGGTACTTACGTGTTCAGATAGTCCGACGACCCGATTTACTACCAACATATCCGGAGATCTCATGGGTCGCTACCCGAAGATTCACCGATGACGTATGACTCGCACTTTAATTAATCTTGGATTAATTTAATGAGAGAGAAAATTAATCTGGATTAATTGCGGAGATATTTTATCTGGGATAAAATATCAATTAAAGAGAGAGAACGATTAATTTGGAATTAATCGGTAAAATAATATATTTGATATATTATAAGTAATTGGATTTCGACGCGAAATTAAAATTAGATTTTAATTCGGGCGAATGAATTAATTTAGAATTAATTCGTTAGCGACGTGAATAGTGATTTCGCTAGGCGTAATCATTTAATTACGACGCAACGGAAAATTCGTTAATTTGGAATTAGCGAACCCGAACCCGGGATTATTTGCGAGCGCATTCGCATTTCGAATTCGAGTGCAGCACGCAAGTCAAATCAAGCGTCAAATCGCAAGTCACATCAAGCGTCAAAACACATGTCACTTTGAGTGTTGTGACATTTGATTGATTGATGTGAGGTGATGTGAGGTGATTGAAAGAAGGCATTAAATGCTTGCTTTTTGTAAATTGAAAAATGGTAAATGTTTTAATTAATTTTGGAAATTATAAAAACCTATTACAATTTTTTCATTTCCCACTCTCTCTCTCCAGTACACGTTTTTCCCAATTTTGGAGCCAAAATCGTTCTTCCTTCTCTCTCGGCCGAATGGCCATTTCTCTTATGTTTTTCTTCTGGTTTGACCGAAAATGGCAAGAAGAAAAGTGATGGTTTTTGTGGCAAAGAACATCACAGGTGCTAGCACACTCTAGGAGGAATACAAAGGTGATAGGGCAGTGTTTTCATGAGCAAGGAATCACCTTGTGAAGCTTGGAGCTTGGAGCTTCCATGGAGGACACCCATGGCCGAACACAAGATGGAGAAAAGCCACCCACACCGTGCAGTCCACCCTTTGCGCAGCCCACTGCCGAGCTTGGAGAGGGCAGTTCGTTTTTGTCTTCGCAGCATCATGACCGATCAATGTGAGTTTTCCGCACCTCCTTTGGTTGTATTTACACTTATTTCATGCTTGATAAATGATCTTGGGACCCGTAGAGGAAACCAACATCATTCTCTTCTCCATTTAATTACATATTTGTAAATAAATAGATTCAACAATTAATAACAACAGTAGGAATTAAGTCCTCGTGGGATCGATATTTTTATACTACTTGAACGATACGTGCGCTTGCGTTATACGTGTGTGTATGCGCCGGTCATTTCCCTCGATTTCCATAATTTAAAGAGGTAGTGTCTCCATGTGAGACTCATCATCGGGACTTATATGCAAAAATGCAGTGCCTACAGAAAGGTTTATCATTAATTCTATTTAATAGAATATTGTATTCTATTTGATGGAATATCTTTTCTACGATCCCGAGTAATAAAATTATTTTGTTTCTTGGTGGTTAACATTGGATGTTGACGATTGCAAAAAAGACTTGACTTATTGAAGTCAAATATAAGAATGATAAACTGTAAGTGGAACTACGTAATTAATAAGATGAGTAGATCCTTAGACAACTTTCGTATAAGACCAGTAGGATGTCAGAATCATTTACAAAGGATTTGATACTTAATGATTTTGTTGTTTTCTTATTGAAGAAAATTTATCCTATAACTTATAGTGGGAGCGATATTTGATATCAATTTCGGAAATTAGCATTGAACCATAGATCTAAGATTGTTCATGGCTTACTACGATCAAGTTTTGAACTTGATTAAGCTTCTGGTATGAATAGTTCATAAGATGTGCAAATTATTTGCGCACCAAAAGCAAAGTGAGCTCCATAGAGGTTTGACCTTTATAGTATGACAATGAGAAAGGTTATTGTCAGCAGTCTATTGTAGATTCTGAGGAAACTTGTCTCTAGTTGCACTGATTGAACAATTAAATATTTGTTGGTTAATGTCAATATTAAACTGAATTTTGGCTAAAGAATGCAAAGTGGCGTTCTTGAGTGATTTCTTCGAATGAGAGATCCGTTGTGGTTTCTTTGTTTGAAGAAGTTCATTCTGGAATGGCCCTAGATTTTGTATTTTGCTGATATCATTGTTTGATATACTAGCTTATAGAGGCTATTATAGACTCAGATAAGCTTTCCAGAAATCCGTGTTCTATGTTTTTGATATTCGTCAGATTGTCTGGGTTTATCGAAGTATAGAGAATACGTATTTGTCAGTATGGTCAGTGAGAGCGTACAAATTTCTTTCTAGTATTACATATCCTGAGTTTTCTTTTCTCCATGGAAGCAGTGTGAGTAGTCTCTGTTATATTTGATATAAAGTTTTATATAAGATATAAAACTGAGAGACTTATGAGATACTCTCATTAGTCGCATAATAGATACGATCTAATAAAAGACACAGTTAGGCTATTTGTATGGCAATTAGTATAACTGTTTGACAGTTAACGTGTCTTTTATATATATAGTATTCATCTTTCGTAAATGATGATTCCTTTGTCGAAAGAGAGATTGATTAGAATGTCTAGTCAATCTTATGCATCATAAGATGATGGCATGATGAATACTATATTATGTGGGACTAAATATATCAATTTAATCGTAATTGTTACGAGTTATTTTGATATATCGTAAACCATATGATGGATCTTGAAACTTGTTCTTTGTGATCTTTGAGATATTAAGAACGAGTTTCTCATACATGGAGAATTTAGTCAGCAACCATAATGTCAGATTAATTTTGATTCTAATTATGATATTAGATGGTCTATGTCATATAAAGTCAGAAAATATGCAGTGGGAGTGTCACTATTGATTCTACTGAACCAGTGGGATCAATTGCAACTTATAAAGTATTGACTTATGAAGTTGCATAGTGACCTCATAGATTAGAAGTTTTTTATATTAATGTGGTGCTTGCGGTTGTCTTAAAGTTTTTGGATTTGATTTCTAAATACATAGATAACTCAGTAGCTATAACACAATCTGATATAGCGTCCGAGTCATATTGATGTGGAATTTGGATTCTGCAAAATATGAATGATGCTGGCTAAGGAAAACGGTTGAGTTTGTTGGACACACTCGATTTATTAAAGCATCCTTACTTGTTGGTGCCTACCTCTTAAGTGTCGGTGAGCTCTTGAGGGCCATGAGTATCCGATACACATTAAGATGTGTATAGGATACCATGGATTGACACTAGAGAAAGTGGGAGAAATTGTTAGGGTTGGTGCTCAGAGTGCCAATCCGGATCATATTTATGTCCGATTCATGAATACGGGCAATGTCATTTTCCATAATATTACTAATTTTAGTGGTAGCACCCTTGTCTTTTATACGCTTATTCGATCTAATTGCGATTATATATCTGATTACGATTAGATCGAAACTGAATCTGGTTCAATGAAACGTGTGAATTAGACAAAGACCCCAGGATTTACAATATAGTGTGCGGTTACAACATAGTTTGTAATTGACATTGGGAAGCACACTATTAGATGTATATCCTTAAATAAAGTTCCTGGTCAAGATTTGCTAACATGAGTCAGTTAATAAAATCCACTGAGACCATATCATGTCGTATATCGTGACTTGGTCCGATGGTTTATCCTAGTGAACCATGAGTCTCGGGAGACTCGTATAGACATGTATGTGTTTATTTGATAAGGCACTGAATGACTCAGTGAAGGTTTCCTAATATATGGTACACCAACGTCAATAGGAACCTTCTCGAGTTGAGCGAGCATAGTGGTCATTCGACTTGAGATACCACAGTGGGATATATGAGTTATCCTCCATACTTTGATGGCAGTCACGTCAATGATATATTCATGATCAGACCTCTGCATGTTCGTTGGGTGTGGAATGATGCTCATGATATCTAGTGTGTATCGAGATAGGATCTGTCAGTCCTGTGTACAGGGCATAAGCATCCACACGTGTTTACGATCTAGTAAATCCATGGCCGTGGTATAACGTCAGAAACCAGTTCCAAGTGTTATTTAGAGATCGTAAATTGAAAGTCGACTGTATTATACCGAACGGATTTGACGTTTTCATATATATCTGAGGTATAATACGGATGGCCTGTGACGGAGGGATTATACGTATGCTATGACCTCGACTTGTATAGTTTAGTGAGATTATCTGTGGTCGTCATAATCCATGAGTGGGTGGATTATCAACATGAAATTAGATTTCATGACGGATAAACCTAAACTTAAAGAGTCCCACAATATGAAGTGTACTCGTTGAGCACTTGGGCAACGCGATATGAATAATACGGATTATTAATAATACTTCATCGGATTAAATGAGTTAATCTGGATCGTTTAATCGGTTAAACGATAACACATGATTAGGGAATTTTGTTCGCTAATAATTATTATGTATTTGTATTTGATACATAATACGATTAGATACACATTAATTATTCGTCAAATGAGATTTTGACACATGCCATAAATATATGTATTTTTTATTTATTGTAAATAAAAATACATATATAATAATAATTACATTAATTGATTTTTGAATATTTAATTGTTAAATATTACAATAATTAATTAGTCAATTTTATCCATAAATGTTATGGATTTGTCCAATTATTATTTGGACACTTGGCATGTATTTATTAACCTATATGTGTGACAACTTTATTGGCCCACTTTAAAGGTTAAATATTACTTTAATTTGATTAAATGGTAAAGGACAAAACTACCATTTCTCTCTCTCCCAAATTCGGTCAACCCATTATAAATTGAGAGAATTATTTTCTATTGGACAATTATGACCCATAGCGTCACTATTTGTACAGATCATGGTGTTGTTGTACAAATTAACTACGTGACAAAGGAGATTGCACTCTTATCATTATTGATTAGATCACCTAGATATATAAATGATATGAGGTCCTTATGATTTGTTCCCAGATTGAGAATGATATGAGACAATATCAATCCACGAAGGATAAATCATTAAATATCCCTAGTCAGAGTATTATCAAGATTGGACATCGATAAATTCGTAAAAGACTAGTATTACACTAGTGCGCATTGTGAGGGCACAACGGCATAGTTCTCATATATTTGGGTATAGGATACTCATGCAAGTGTAATATGAGGTTGTGTTTTACCGATGGTACGGGAAACAGCTTCGCGCTTGATAAGACCCCCTCGGAATTCCATTGGTAGTATGACTATGTGTCTATGGAAGTCTGAAATCAGGGTATGTGTATTTGGTCTTAACCTGAGACTTGCACCGCTAATACTTGCGACAATCAATATACTTTGGTTGAGGTCGTCCAAGGCTTTAACAGGTCCTGTGTACGCCAATACTGGGTATATTGAGAATCGTAGTGTGTTGGGTGTGATGTCAAGACGGAAGTGTCACTCCAGTCATATGGAGATGATGGTCACCTAGGATACGGTACTAGTACTCTTAAGTACTGCAGTCATCGGGATAATATGACTAGGTCATAGTTATTTTGGAATTAAATTGGGCTAATTTTGGAAATTGGGCTTGAAAGTTGTTATTGGGCTTATTGGGCTTGGTTGTACCAAGTTGGGTTAAGGCAAATTGGATTGGATCCAATTGGGCCCAAAACCTCTTCCATAAAGCCCAAATGCGACTTAATGGACCTTTAAAGTTTAATTGGGCCTAATGGGCCTAAATTGATTTCTAGGCTTATGGGGTAACTCCCAGATTGGACTTTGGTTATTGGGTTCGACCCGAGTTGACCAAAAGTCCACGCCTCAAGAAATTAATTAAAAGCCCATTGGACTTTAATTAAATTGAAGTTGGACGTTAATCGGGCTTTGAGACCCGTAACGATTAAATTTGGAATTTAAGTCGTAAAAGGTTTATTAATAAAGCGTAATGTTTAATTTGGAATTAAATAAGCGAATTAGAATTAAATGCATATTGAATTGGATTTAATTATGTAGTTTAATTTTATTCGAGAATTCGTACTTTGAGTACTTATTCGCAAAACGAGTTTGACTCGCGCAAAATCAAATCGTTGTTTGAACATTGGGTGGTCACTAATTATCAGATTAATTAATTTGATTAGATTGATTGATAACATGCTTGTGTGAATACATGGTTGCGATGCATGAATATTGTATATCGGATGGATATTAGATGGGTGGGAAGATTTTAGAAATTGTTGTAATAAATTTGGAATTTATTAATTGGACCTGCGTGTCCAGCCTTATTACCTCTTTATTCTTTGTATTCTCTTCTCACTTATTCCCCTCAATGTAAATGAGGTTTCTTTAGAAGTGTAGTGTAACGGGTAGAAGAAATATTGGTGCTAGCGGGAGAGAGAAATGGAGAGATTTGATCTAGGATCAATGTGTAAAGTATCCATCCGCATATCATTATTATTTTATCATATGCGCTTTTTTATGTGTTTAGAATGCATGTTTAAGGGTGTATGATGATGAGACCTTAACAAAGATAATAAATTGGTTGCCAATTTGCACTCGAAAAACCCTCACAAAATATTAAGCGTCTGTGGGAACATAGGAACTGGGCGACGCATTCTGTCCCGGGCTCGCGGCCTGGTTGGGAGTACGGAGTAGCCCACGGGGGACTAAACCGGAGATTAATGGAGTCGCCACCCGATGTGAACCGGGACAAAGATTTAAGGCCGCATTCACCCCTCGCAAGGGAAGACCTCAAACCGTTGGGTTCGAAATGGTCCCTTACTTATGCCACTTGTAATAAAATGATTTGTGCAATAATCTTACCAAGCCTAAGCAACATATTTCCAAGGATAATTTACTCATAAGTTTGCATGCATAGGTACAAAGCTCATATCTAAGTTTACATATAACACATTTTTCATGTTTGCATACAACCTATTTGTATATAATCTATGTCTGAATTCATGCATAAAGATAAATTGACATACAGAAGACATACAATCTCACATTGGTAGGCACAAAAGTACAAACACATAGCATTCATACAAGCATGCATATTAAGGAAAGACACTTAAGCGCATAATAGAAATAGATAACTAAAGAGGTAATACAAATGCATAAGGTAAAAAGAGATAACTATATGCTAAGATAGACATGTCGTGATGTGATGTAGGAGGACTATTTACCGAGGGCGTTCGTGCGGAGTTCATATACGCGTTCGAACGGTAAACAGAAGGTTCGCGTTCATATAGCGTTTGATAACGCGTTTGAACGGGACCAGACAGAAAACATGCGTTCGTGTGGCGTTCTGAAATGCGTTCTAACGGGGTTACAACAACGACCTCCAAAATGCAGTAAATAACATGACACATACATGAACGGATGAATAGATGACATCTAATAAATAATAACGGGCTAAAAGCGCGGCAAAGCATCGTGGTAAAGGATTTTAACCTCTCAAAATAGAGGACCTTTAATCGCACTTACTAAGCCCATGCGCAATCAACATAATACATATACAAAAAGTAAAGACAATGATATCGGACTTCGTATACCCGATTGAACACATCTTACATTCAACCGAATATACATCAATCGGCGCGGCGAAGCATCGTGGTAAAGGGTTTTAACCCCTCAAAATAGGGGACCTTTAATCCAACTTACTAAGCCCATGCGCTCGATCACATCATGCATATAAAAAATATCATAAATAATATCGGACTTCGTATACCCGATTGAACACATCTTACATTCAACTGAATATACATCAACCGGCGCGGCAAAGCATCATGGTAAAGGATTTTAACCCCTCAAAATAAGGGACCTTTAATCCAACTTACTAAGCCCATGCGCTCGATCACATCATGCATATAAAAATAAAGACAATAATATTGGCTTCGTATATCTGATTGAGCACATCTTACATTCAACCGAATATACGTCAATCGACGCGGAAAAGCATCGTGGTAAAGGATTTTAACCCCTCAAAATAGGAGACCTTTAATCCAACTTACTAAGCCCATGCACTCGATCACATCATTACATAAACAAATAACATGCGGAAATCAAGTAACGAATAATAAACAAATCAAAACAACATAAAACGAAATATGCGCTGTTTACTCAAGTGGTACATGGAGTTGTATCCCGAGTACAGATCATACTACCGTTCATTCGGAATCGGCTATGAAATTTATGTCCGGGTTTCCATCCTATATACCACAAGAGGCGACACATTTTCCGTTTTACTCAAGGGCCACAACATACATCATTCCACAATACATGCATTTACTATCTATTCAAGGGCCACAATAATGCATCAATAAACGACTCTCATGCGATAAAAACGATTAAAACAATTAAAAAATATAGATGGAAATAATAGGAAAAGTACCATCAGGTCTAACCTTTTATGTCGACTTTCGGACTCGCGTTTCACGACCGTCGGAAGGGCTATCACTCCGCAACTCTTCCGGTTTACTGGATTAACGTCTTAGCTCACTGTTTTGGTCGCTGTTTTCACTCCGTTTTGCTACTGTTTCCTCGCGGTTTTGGACTGCAGTTTCTGGTTACTGTTTTGGTTGTGTTAAGGCTACTGTTTTGGCTCGATTTTGGGACTGTTTTGGGGTATTGTCGGGGACTGTTTTAGGGTAGTTTTGGGTACAGTTTTAGGGTGGTTTATGGCGTTTTCTGGATTGTTTTAAGGGTAATAGCTGCTGTTTTGGTGGTGGGAAAAGGTGCAGTTTCAGTGGTTAAACAGTGCAGTTTTTTGGACTGCAATGAGGTGATTTGGTGGGCTGTTTTGGCGTGCAGGTAGGGGCTGTTTGATGGCGGTTTTATGGTGGTTTAGGGGTGTATTTAGGGATGTTTTGGCGTGAATTAGGGGGTTGTGAAGGTGGCTTAAGTTGCGCCAAAGGGGGCTGTGTTTAGTGGCTTAGGCGTGAAGGGAGTAGGGTGAGGGAAAGAGGTTGATGGTGTTCACGGCAATGAGGCTTGGAGAAGTCTTTGTGGCATGCCAGAGAGGGCTTGGATGTGTGTCTTGGGCGTGAATGGGAGAGTGGGAGTGCCTTGGAAAAGTGTTGTTTATATAGACAAGGGCTAGGGTTTATCCTTGCTTGACAAGGAAGGGATTTGGCGCATTCAATTAGGATATGATTTAGTGTCAAACAAGGAAATCCTAAGATATGATTGGGGGACATGATTGGTTCAAATTAGGAAGCTAATATATTTGATTTATCTTAATTAGGCATGCAATTTCTTTAATTTGTGTAAGTATTTTTATTATTTCGGTAGGTGATTATTTAGATTTTATTTGTTTTATTTAATTACACATGTGTTAAAAATATATTTAATTAATTTGGATGTGTCTTAAGTGGGCTTGGGCGTGTGGGCCAAGGCTTGGGCGTGTGGTCCTTGGTTGGTGGGTTTGGTTGGCTTTTGATGGTGGGCTTGGTGTGAGTGTGGGCTAGATGTGGGGTTTTCGGCCAAGGTTAAGTGTTTGCGGGTTTTTTAGGCTAAAGGTGCTTTAAAACGGAGGTCCACCAGCGAGCCCGAAGCTAAACAAGCGAGTCAAATTCGACAAAGTACTGATTTCCATCTTTTCCCTTCCGACGTCCGTTTCCCGCGGCTTCCGCGACTTAAAAGGTAGTGCCTCCAAATGAGACTCATCATCAAGATTTATATGCAAAAATGCAGTGCCTACAGCGTCTTTCCTTCCATTGAGTGATTCTCACTCAAGATCCGAGACTGGCATTGGCTTGTTGGCCAAAGTCAAGGCCTTTGTCCGTCGAGGATGTGTTTGAATCATGAGAGATTTGTTCCATATTGGTGTCTTGTCCAAGTTGTGGTTTGTTGGCCAAAGTCAAGACCACTTCTTGTCCATCGACATTGATTACGAAGCTTTCCATGGTCAATGGGTCGCGCTTAACTGGGATCACTAAGTTTGTTGTGCCAAAGCCAAGGCTTAGTTGATTCAGAGGAAAAAGGTTAGGTAATACATTGGATGTATTGGCATATATAAGATATATGTTTCGGACTTGGATGTCCCCCTACCAGATCTAGGAATTGGATTGGTTCCAATCGATCTTAGAGATCTACCTAGTTAATTATCATACAATTTGTTGGCCAAAGTCAAGATTGTGTGATATTTAACGGGATCCTAGCCCACTAGGAAACACGGCTTCCCGAGTACTCGACAGAGGGTTAGAGGCTCGCCGAAAAATAGTGGGAGGCAAGAATTGAATTTGCAATATTCGTTTAATTACTTGCCATACGCGCTCAAAACAAATATCATTCGTCAAATAAATTAAATGTTAGTTGGACTAATATTTAAATGTTGTTTTAATAAATAGTTGGACTATATTCAAACTATTCATTTATAGTTGATTTTATAATTGGATTATAGTAATCAATATAATTGATTTTAATCTATTAAATTATAGTTGATTAAATAGTTGGACTATTATAATCATTATAATGAATAGTACCAAAATCGTTGATTAAATAGTTGGACTATTAGAATCAAGATAGAAATTGAAAGATTGACATTTAAAACATAATCCTAGGGAAAATGGATTTAAATGGTTTAATTTTCAAATTGGGAATAAAATTTCAGGATGGTCCTGGAAACTAATAAGTTACTTTATATGATAAAATAACATATTAAGCCTAAGCCCGGAGTTAAGCAAATAATAGAGCATAATCTTTGGGAGATTTATGTGATGATAACTTAAGTGCTTAATCCATTAAGCTTGTCGCAGTAGACTCCTTAATTTCTGAATCAGAACTAAGGATTAGATCCTTAAAGTATGATACTGAAATTGAAGGATCTTCATAAATCTATACTTAGATTTTAGAAGTACTAATATTGCAATAGTAAACTCTTAGAGAGTTAATGACTATTCTCAATGAGATAAAGTCAAACTTTGCAATTAGCAAGTAGCGCAAGGCGCACCTTACTTCGATATTCTAGAAGGCCAAGGCTTGGACAAAGGCTTCTGGAGTGTTGAAAAAGGACAAAGGCAAAATCATTATAATCTTTTAGAAAGATAAAGGACATATCCCAAAATGTCTGCTTAAATGTGGCAAACGGGATCGCGGAAGCGTGACTTCCGTTTGAACAAAGCAGACATGAAGGAATTGAAGATGAGCAGGGCTCTAACTTCAAATATGTTTGTCATATTTTGTTCACTACTAGTATTAAAATTGGATTTTAAATACTTAGTGTGATACATAAATATATTGATGTTTAGAATCTGTTTTGAACAGGATACTGACTTCAATAGAGATTTAACTGTGAATTGGAAGCGGGACGAAAGTCGCTGTTTTAACCGTAGATACCTAAGTTTAGGAACTACCTACGAGTGTGTACCTAAAATAGGAAACTGTTATAATGTAACTAGTTTGACTAGATACATTAACTCTATATCAGTGTATAACCCGCTGCGGGTGAACCTTTATATTCTAGAACACTAAAGTGTTTCATTATATAAAGATGATATTGAGATAAACACATTAGATGTGAATAACAGAATTTATATTTTGAATATAAATAAATCTCAAATATATAACATGACAAACAAATAGCTCAAACTGATTTGATCAGAAGAAACTGATGTGGCATTGTTGTCTGGAACACAATCAAACAAGACTCGTATATCCACACTTTCGAAGAGTGGGTACTTGGACTGATTTGATTCTAATCAAATAAAGTCTACGAATCTAGTTTATTGGGCAAAGTGCCAAAACACTATTTACTTGGTAAAATTGTAAATGCCACAGATCTGTTAGCCCTAGTTCATAGTGAAGCAAGTGGGCCCATGTCTAGCTAGGCTAGAGGTGGATATAAATATTTCGTGACCTTTACGGATGTGGCATCGCGTTATGGTTATGTGTTTCTTTTGAAGAACACAAATCTGAAACTTTTAAAGTTTCGACACGAAATAGACGAACAGATCGGCTATAGTATTAAACCATCGCGGTAAGACCGTAATGGAAAATACTTAAGCAATAAGTTTCTCATAAACTTGAAAGAGTATAGTATTCTTTCAATGAGGACTCCTCCAGGAAAACGCCATCCTGACGGTGTGTCCGAACAGAGTTACCGAATTTTGTTGGACATGACAAAGTTAATCAAGAGTCGCTCTGAGCTACCATTTCCTTCAACGGATAAGCAAAAACAGTGCAGAACTTATTTTGAATAAGGTTCCATAAAATCTGTCTGACAGACTTCATATTAGATATGAACAGGAATGAAACCAGGTTTCTCATTCCTGAATGTTTGGGTATGCTAGGCATATGTTTGGATGATACCAGACTAAAACCCAAATTGGATAAGTGTCAATTGTAGGTTATCCTAGGGATACATAAGTATAGTACTTATACAACTCACAAGAGAACAATTAGATTGTTGCTCACCATGCGGTTTTCCTAAGATGAATACCGATATGCAGTGGTAAGTGGGAGGATAGTAAAACTTGATGAAAATCGGAGTAATACTATTCCAGGCACCTATTCCTAATGGAACACAAATAGTTCATCAAAGATGAAACTATATCATTAATCTTCGTATACACAAGAACCACGTAGTCGGAGAGAGTCAGAAAACAACCTGGGGTATGGGTTTCTGATCTCACCTCATAAAAGATGTCAATCTTTTGAGGTATACCAACTGACTACGTATGAGGTAGTGATACAAGGTATCGACTCCCTATTATGGCAAAGTGCCATGAGTCCGAAATAGATTCCATGTATATCAATAAGTTTGGATACTAGTTGATGTACCGCAATGCATTGTGCCTATAGGTACTATGAGTCTTCAAGGAAGACATACATGGATGGAAACATACCAACGTATAAAGCTAGGCTTTTAGCGGAAATGTATCGTTATCAACATTGTGTTGATTACGATTCAATATTTTACCTGTTGCCACGGTAAATCCATTTGGATAATGCTTGCTAAAGCTGCGTATTTCATTTATGAAATATGACAGCTTTATGGGAAAATCGCTTTCCTTAAAAGGAAACCATTTTGGATGATGTTTACAACATCCTGTCGGTTTTGTCGTACCATAACAAGCAAACAAGGTTTGCAGGTTATTCTATCCATGTTTGGATTGAAGCAAGCATAGGTTCTTAGAATTATCGTTTTGATGTAATCATAATGGTGTATGATTTAATTCAAAACGAAATGATTCTTGTGTATATAAGAGGGTTAGTGGGAGCGCACCGACAGTGGATGTCCTATAAAATAATATAATATGTCATTTCTTGGAAATGATATTCCCATAATAACAATCGGTGAAAGCTTGGCTTTTGAGAAAACTCTCCGTGAAACCGTAGATTGAAAAATGTACGCGACCTGGTGTCTCATATGCTTTGAGCATATGGATTCACAAACAGGCCAATCCGAGTGATAGTCACTGGATTGATGTTAAGAACATTCGTTAGTATCTTAGAGAACTAAGGATGATGTCTTAAACTGTGGAGAAGGAGAACTTGAAGTGACTGGGATCACTACTGCAAGTTTCCTAAATCGATAAGACGACTATAAGTCACAAACGGTACTATACAGTTTGAATAACGGAACAGTGAGCTGGAAATATTCCAAGCAAGATACTGTTACCGAATAAACAACAAATACGGGTTATTGCTGCAGCTGAGACGGTAATAGAAGCCTTCTGGGTAGATACAAAATCTAATTAGATTAGATATAATTTTGTTAGCAGCTAAGCTAGGCTTGAGCACAGGCTAAAGAATTAATGGTCTTATCAACGATCCAGATACATACTTCGACTATTCATCTGATTCGTTTGGATCATAAATCGTAGCGATGTGATGATCGTATAAATCGCATCAGACGATAATCATGTAAATCCGCTGACGAAAGTCTTTTCTCAGCAATTTGAGCCAACCATATATAGTTCGGGTGTCAGACACTCGAGTGACTGGCTATAGGCCAAGTGGGAGATTGTTGGACAATTATGACCCATAGCATCACTATTTGTACAGATCATGGTGTTGTTGTACAAATTAACTATGTGACAAAGGAGATTGCACTCTTATCATTTGTGATTTGATTACCTAGATATATAAATGATAGGAGGTCCTTATGATTTGTTCCCGAATTGAGAATGATATGAGACAGTATCAATCCACGAAGGATAAATCATTAAATATCCCTAGTCAGAGTATTATCGAGATTAGACATCGATAAATACGTAAAATACTAGTATTACACTTGTGCGCGTTGTGAGGACACAATGGTATAGTTCTCATATATTTGGGTATAGGATACTCATGCAAGTGTAATAAGAGGTTGTGTTTTACCGATGGTATGGGAAACAGCTTCGCTCTGGATAAGACCCCCTCGGAATTCCATTGGTAGTATGACTATGTGTCTATGGAAGTCCGAAATCAGGGTAGGTGTATTTGGTCTTAACCTGAGACTTGCACCGCTAATACTTGCGACAATCAATATACTTTGGTTGCGGTCGTCCAGGGCTTTAACAGGTTCTGTGTACGCCAATGCTGGGTATATTGAGAATCATAGTGTGTTGGGTGTGATGTCAAGATGGAAGTGTCACTCCAGTCATATGGAGTTGATGATCGCGCAGGGATATAGAACTGGTTCTCTAAAAAGGTTGCAACCGTCGGGATAATATGACTTGGTCATGATTATCCGATATTAAAGAGACTAGTTGCTCGTAATCCGATATATGCTTCGTACGGGGCAGACACTGTACCAGCCCCATGCCTTGCATGTGATCATCTAATACTGGACAGAAATACACAATACTACGTATACTACGCCTGATATAGATCCTTTATTCCTGTAAGGATATTTCCGGAGAATTGGGTAGGCATGGCGCTTTGCTAGAAGCCAACCTTGTCTTGTAAATCGGTATAAACGTAGTACGAGGTACTTACGTATTCGGATAGTCCGACGACCGAATTTACTACCAACATATACGGGGATCTCATGGGTCGCTTCCCAAAGATTCACCGATGACGTATGACTCGCACTTTTAATTAATTTGGGATTAATTATATGAGAGAGAAAATTAATCTGGGATTAATTACGGAGATATTTTATCTAGGATAAAATATCAATTAAAGAGAGATAACGATTAATTTGGAATTAATCGATAAATTAATATATTCGATATATTAAACGAAATTGGATTTCAACGCGGAATTGAAATTAGATTTTAATTCGGGCGAACGAGTTAATTTAGAATTAATTTGTTAGCGACGTGAATAGTGACTTCGCTAGGCGTAATCATTTAATTACGACGCAACGAAAAATTCGTTAATTTGGAATTAGCGAACCCAAGGCCAGGATTATTTGCGAGCGTATTCGCATTTCGAATTCGAGTGCGGCACGCAAGTCAAATCAAGTGTCAAATCGCTAGTAGCATCAAGCGTCAAATCACTTGTCACTTTGAGTGATGTGACTTGACAACTTGTGATTGATGTGATTGAATGATGTGTGTGGTTGGCATTTATGGCTTTAAATTGTTTGAATTTTTGAAAGCCAAAAGTGTGTATATGTTTTGAAAAATCAATTACACATTTTATCTCTCTCTTTCTTCTCTTTGCTCACGTTTGGAGCAACCATTTCTCTCCTCATCTCACGCTCATTTTGGGCAGTTTTGTTCTTCTGTTCTGCTGGGAAGAACCGAAAATAAAGGGAGGCAAAGTGCTATTTTGTGGCAAAATCGAGAGTGCTAGCACACTCCGGGATCATGCGAAGGTGATAGGGAAGTCCACCCATGAGCCAAGAATCGTTCGACGAAGCTTGGAGCTTGACGAAGGACCAAGAAAGGCCAAAAACAGTGAGCTTCTTCACTGCCACTGCCGAGCAGTCCTTGTGAGCAGAAATTCGTTTTTGTTGCCTCTCGCGTCGCTCAACCGATCGATGTGAGTATTCCGTGACTTTCTCGATTGTATTCACACATGTTCATGCTTGTTTACTGATCCTTGGGACCTTAGTAAACTCCAACATTTTCTTCATCTTCTTCCTAACACACACTACCAAAACAAAGAAAATAAAATGGGTTTCAAATGTTTTGAACAATCCATGAAGATTTGTAAGGAAAAATCAAGAAAAATGCTTGGATTTATGAGTTTTAACGTAAGTCTTCATAACACATGGCTTAGAAATTTGATTTCTTGTTTTCTTGATGACTTAGAATGGTTTTAGGGTTCTTACAAATCTGATTTTTTGGGGGCTTTTGGTTGTTGTGGTTGAATTGGAAGTTTGGAAGCATGTGTGAAGTGAAATTGGTGAATATTATTGTAAATTATGCCAATTTATTCAATTGTTGAATTATTGCCATTCTAGAGTTTTTGATCCACTCTTAGATAGCCTAGAATTGTTCTAGACTTTTTCATTTGTGCTGGGACTCATTTGGTGTTGAGATTAATTGATTTAGTCTTGAAATTGTTGGATTTAAGCATGAAAATTAGGCAATTTCGTTTTCTGTTTATGACCTGGAAATGATTCTGATTTTTTGATGAAATTGGTGTCTTTTGAATGTTTTGGATGTTTTTTGGGAGTTGGCATAATTACCGGAAAATGTTTTCGACTTGAAATAAGTGAAAACGGCTCAAAACGGTGTTACCGGGTGGATTTTGAGCCAACCGGGTGACGGATGTCCAAACAGTGAATCTGTCACTGTTTGGGCAGCCCATGAACTTCCCTGACACTATTGTAGCTGACCTGGGCAGTTTCCATAATTTTCGGGTAGTCGGTTCGGTCAAAAACGTGTTTTAGGCCATTTTGCGGAAAATCGGTTTTCGTAAAAGTTTCGTGAAGTTTCAACTATGTTTATGTTAATATTTGAAATTAAATAAATAGGTTTAGGTGAAATATGAATAAATTATTCATATTAAATATTGAATAATTTATTTGGTATTTTGAAAAGTTTAAAAATATGATTTCGCCCGAACCCGTGTTTCCGCTACGCCCCATCGCCCAAAATCCTAACAAAAATAGTATCAGAGCGGGTCTGATGCTTCACCCATTACATTATTCATGCTTGATATTAGATGTATAATCCAATTTTAATGTTCGCACATGCTAGGTATCTATATACGTTTCTTTACTATTCGGTTCTTCACCAACGAAAATGTAACGAAATTTAAATGTTAAATTAAGTTATATTTCATAGGTGGAATTGAAATGTTTAGAAAATGATTTAGATTAAAATTCTGCATTTGATATAGATTAAAACTTCCATAGGAAAATCCCCGCTTTTAAATATGGCTGTTAAGTAACGTGTATTGGATACATATTTATTGGTTCGTCTTGTCAGTAAGGTTTATGGGTATTTTTCTATAACTGCATCCGAGATCGTGCCAAAGCTGTGAGGGTGTAGTTTTAGGATTGTTATCCATACCGGTTGTATATTGATACTGGATAAATTCAAGTGAAAGTGGAAATCCTGAATGTGCCAAAGCTGTCAGGACTACAACGGTAGCTTGAGTTTGTCATTGACAAGTGTAGCCTTGATACGCCTCCCCGTGAACAGGACCAAAACCAGGAGTCACTGGTGAGTGATTGGCAAAGTGTTGTCTACCTAACGAATATACGTAGGCGAGATCGTGTCAAAGCTGTGAGTCGAAATATATTCATGGGATCCTACTCTCACTATGGAATTCGATTTAATTATTGAATTCCCATTGTCCGTTGGGGATTATAGTATTACGTAAAGTAGTAGGAGATACTGTTGGGTTAAAAATCCATAACTCAGGCAGTGCGTAATTTTATGGAATTTACTGCTTTCGTTTTCCTTTATTCTATGCAGCTTATAGAATTATACTTCTAATCCACTGCATTTATATTTCTTGAATATAGGTTTTCTGACTTTGATTATGGTTGTGTAGTTCTAAAATAGGTTTTAGAAAGACAGTAGACTTAGATATTGTTAGATTAGTTGAAACCATCGGGAACTGTTGTTCCAATTTTCTTGAAAATCAAGATGGTTTGTGACTTAGTTTCTAAATCGCGATTAGGTAATCTAAATGTTGGGTTTCTACTATAGTCCCAAGATCATTCAAGCAATGAAAATCAATGTGAATACAATAAAGACGTATGGCGGATTCATACTTACAATGATCAGATTTGCGATGCGTTGAACACAAAAATTTTTGCTCCTCCATGAAGCTCTCGGCCAAGCCCAAATTTATGCTCCTTTAATTTTCGGTCAACCCTCTTGATGTGTGCTCCAAGCTCCAAGCTTTGTAATGGATTCCATGCTCAAGGGTTTGTTTCCCTATCACCTTTGAATGACTCTTTGGTGTGCTAGCACTTGGAAATTTTACCACAAAATTTCCCTAAAGCTTCTCCTTGCTCACGGCATTAAAGGAAAAAAAAATTGAGAGAATTTTGGCCCTTGGCCGAATTGGAGAGGAGAAGAGAGAGAGAGGAATTCCAAGTGTTGGTTGTGTTTGATTTCAAAAATCAAATACATATTACATTTTCCAAAAATTATACAAGGCATTTAAGCCTTCCAACCACCACCATCAATCACAAGTGACAACCATCACATCACTCAAATTGATGTGACTTCCATCACAAGAATGACTAATGATGTGACCCGTGATGTGACTTGTGGGCCCCACTTGATTCTAAATGCGAGTGGTCCCGCAAACACTCCCGGGCTCGGGTTCGCTAATTCCGAATTAACGAATTTTCCGTTGCGACGTAATTAAATTAAATTTATTTAAATAATTATGCCTAGCAAAATTACTATTCACGTCGCTAGCGAATTAATACTAAATTAACTCGTTTGCCCGAATTAAAATCTAATTTTAATTCCGCGTCGAAATCTTATTTCGTATAATATATCGAATATATTATTTTATCGATTAATTCCAAATTAATCGTTCTCTCTCTTTAATTAATATTTTATCCCAGATAAAATATCTCCGTAATTAATCCTAGATTAATTTTCTCTCTCAATTAATTAATCTCGGATTAATAATGTGCGAGTCATACGTCATCGGTGAATTTTCGGGAAGCGACCCATGAGATCCCCGTATATGTTGGCAGTAAATCCGGTCGTCGAACTATCCAAATACGTACGTACCTAGTACTACGTTTTTACCGATTTACAAGACATGGTTGGCTTCTAGCAAAGCACCGTGCCTGCCCAATTCTCCAGAAATATTCTTAAAGGATTATGTAATCTATATCAGGCGTAGTATACGTAGTATTGCGTATTGCGATCCAGTATCGGATGTCACGTGCTAGGCCTGGGGCTGGAATTGTGTCTGCCCTGTACGAAGCACATATCGGATCTCTGGTAACTAGTCTCTATAATCGGATAAACATGACCTAGTCATAATATCCTGATAGCTGCAGCATATAAAAGCACCAGTTCTGTATCCTACGTGATCATCATCTCCACTCTGACTGGAGTGATACTTCCATCTCGACATCACACCCAATACACTATGATTCTCAATATACCCAGAAGAGGCGTACACAGAACCGGTTAAAGCCCTGGACGACCAAAACCAAAGCATATTGATTGTCGCAAGTATTAGCGGTGCAAGTCTCAGGTTAAGACCAAATACACCTACCCTGATTCGGACTCCCATAGACACACAGTCATACTACCAATGGGATTCCGAGGGGTCTATCCAGAGCGAAGTTGTTTCCTTACCATCGGTAAACACAACCTCCTATTGCACTTGCATAAGTATCCAATACTTAAATATATGAGAACTATGCCGTTATGCTCCCACAACGCGCACAAGTGCAATACTAGTTTGTTCCGCATTATCGATGTCCAATCTCGATAATACTCCGACTAGGGATGTTTTAATGATTAAACCTTTATGGATTGATATTGTCTCATATCTTATCAATCCGGAACTAATCATATGGACTTTTATCATTTATATATCCCGGTAATCTAATTACAAATGATAAAAGAGCAATTTTCATTATAACATAGTTAATTTGTGCAACAACACCATGTTCTGTACAAATAGTGATGCTATGGGTCATAATTGTCCAACAATCTCCCACTTGGCCTATAACCAATCACTCAAGTGTCTTACACTTGAACTATGTACGGGTCGCTCAAACTTCTGCTGAGAAACAGTTTTCGTCAACGGATTTGCAAAGTTATCATCTGATGCGATTTATTCGATCATCACATCTCCACTATGTATGATCCGAACGAATCAGATGAATAGTTGAAGTATATACTTGGATCGTTGATGAGACCATTAATTCTTTAGCCTGTGTTGTATCCTAGCTCAGCTACTAACAGAACTATTCCTAATCCAATTAGGATTATTAAGATCCAAATGGTTCTATTGTTGCCTTAGCTGCAGCAATATTCCGCTTTTGTTGTTTATTCGGCAACAGTATCTTGCTTGGAAGATTTCCAGCTCATTGTTCCGTTATTCAAACTATATAGTACCTTTATTACGACCTATAGTCATTTTTATCGGTTTGGAAACTTGCAACGGTGAACCCAGTCACTTCAAGTTCTCCTTCTCCATAGTATAAGACGGCATCCTTAGTTCGTCTAAGATACTTAAGGATGTTCTTAACATCAATCCAGTGACCATCACTTGGATTGGCCTGATTGTGACTCCATATGCTCAAAGCATATGAGACACCAGGTCGCGTACATATCTTTCAATGTACGAGTTCTCAGAGAGTGCCAACAACTTTTAGATCTATCCCAGTAGATCCTTATTCCTAGAATAAAGGTTGTCTCTCCCAAGAATTCTACGGAGAATTTTTCATGAAAGCCAAGCTTTCACTGATTGTATTATGGGAATTTCATTTCCAAGAAATGACATATCATCATTGTATATGACATTCACTGTCAGTGCGCTCCCACTAACCCTCTTATATACACAAGAATTATTATCGTTTTGAATTAAATCATATACCATTATGATTACATCAAAACTATAGTTCCAAGAACGCAATGCTTGCTTCAATCCATAAATGGATCGAATAACCTGCAAATCTTGTTTGCTTGTTTTGGTACGACAAAACCGTCAAGATGTTGTAAACATCCTCCAAAAGGTTTCCGTTTAAGGAAAACGATTTTGACATTCAGCTGCCATATTTCATAAATGAAACATGCAGCATCAGTAAGCATTATCCAAATGGATTTAACCATGGCAATGGTTAAAAAGTTTCGTTGTAATCGACACAATGTTGATGACGATACCTTTTCGCTACAAGCCTAGCTTAGTACGTTGTATGTTGCCATTCATGTATGTCTTCCTTGAAGACTTGTATAGTACCAATAGGCACAATGCCTTCTGGTACATCAACCAGTGTCCAAACTTAGTTGATATACATGGAATCCATTTTGGTCATCATGGCACTTTGCCATAATAGGGAGTCGATACCTTGTATCACTTCCTCATACGTAGTCGGTTCGTGTTCCTCAATAAGATTGACATTTTTACAAGGTGAGATCAGAAACCCATACCTCCCAGGTTGTTTTCTGACTCTCTCCGACTTACGCGGTTCTTGTGTATTCGAAGATTGTGGTACAGTTTCATCTTTGATGAATTGTTTGTGTTCCATTAAGACTCGATGCCTGGAACAGTATTACTCTGATTTTCATCGAGTTTTACTTTCCTCCCACTTACCACTGCATATATGTATTCCTCTTAGGAAAACCGCATGGCGAGCAACAATTACATTGTTCTCTTGTGAGTTGTATAAGTACTATACTTTGGTTACCCTAGGATAACCTACAATTAGGCACTTATCCGATTTGGGTTCTAGTTTGGTATCATCCAAACATATGCCCAGCATTCCCAAATCTTCAGGAATGAGAGAACCCAGTTTCTTTCCTATTCATATCTAATATGAAATCTGTCTAACAGATTTTTATGGAACCTTATTCAAAATAAGTATTGCATTATTTAATGTGTATCCCTTGAAGGAAAAATGGTAGCTCAGAGCGACTCATGATTAACCTTACTATGTCCAACAAGGTTTGGTTTCTCAATTCAGACACACCGTCAATTGAGGTGTTCCGGGAGGAGTCCACCATGAAAGAATACTATACTCTCTCATATATTCGAGAAACTTATTGCTTAAGTATTTTCCACTACGGTCTAACCGTGATGGTTTAATACTCTTGCCGATCTGTCTGTCTACTTTGTGTCAAAACTCTTTGAATTTATCAAAAGTTTCTGATTCGTGTTTCAAAAGAAACACATAGCCATAACGCGATGCCACATCCGTAAAGGTTACGAAGTGTTCATATCCACCTCTAGCCTAGCTAGATATGGGCCCACTTACGTCACTATGAACGAGGGCTAACAGATCGTTGGCACTTGTACTTTTACCAAGTAAAAAGTGTTTTAGGCACTTTGCCTAATAAACTAGATTCATAGACATCATTTGAATTGGATCAAATCTGTCCTAGTATCCACTCTTCAAAAGTGTGGATATACGAGTCTTGTTTAATGTGTCCTAGATAACAATGCCACAAATAAGTCTCATCTGATTTATTCAGTTTGAGCTATTTGTTTGTCATGTTATATATGTGAGATTCATTTATATTCAAAATATAAATATTGTTATTCACATTTAATGTGTCTATCTCAATATCATCTTTATAAAATAAAACACTTTAGTGTTCTAGAATATAAAGGTATATCCGCAACGGATTATACTCTGATGTAGAGATAATGTTTCTAGTCAAACTAGGTACATTATAACAGTTTCCTAATTTAAGTACATACTCAAATGGTAGTTCCTAAACTTAGGATTCTACTGTTAAAACAACGACTCTCGTCCCGTTTCCAATTCACAAGTAAATCTCAACTGAAGTCAGTCTCCTGCTAATCAGCAGATTCCACACATCAGTACATATCTATGTACCACATTTAGTATCAAAATCCAATTTTGAGACTAATAGTGAACATATTTATGACTAAACATATTTGAAGCCGGAGCCTTGCCCATCTTCACTTCCTTCATGTTTGCCTTGTCCATACGGCAGTCACGCTTCCAGTGACCCCGTTTGCCATATTTTAGGCAGACATCTGGGATATGTCATTTGTCTTCCTAGAAGATTGTGATGATTTTGCCTTTGCCACTTTTAGAAGCTCTGGCTGTGCCTCCTAGAGCATAGCCTTCAACTCTCCAAAAGTTTACTCTTGGTTCATAATAAACCTACCCCAACTTTCGGGTAGAGACTATAAGATCAAATCTTTGGTAGTCTCGGCCACGTAGGTAATGCCCAGCTAACCTAGCTGATCGATGTCAGTAATCATCTGCGACACCTAGTGCTCGACAGATGTACCCTCTGACATACATGAGCTAAAGAGCTTCTTATGCAATTTGTACTTCTAAGATCTAAGAATAAATCTATGAAGATCTTTAATTTCATCATCATGGTACAAGGATCTAATCCTTAATTTTGACAAAGAAATTAAAGTGTCATTGCGATAAGAATAAAGGATTGAGCACTAAAGTTATCATCACATGAATCTTCCAAAGATCATGTTCTACTATTTGCTCAACTCCGGGCTTAGGCCCAAGAGGTTCTCTATCAAATAAAGTAACTTCTCAGTTCTCATGACTATCCTGAGGTTTTATTCCCAATTTGAAAATTAAAGTCGTTTAAAGACATTTTCACCCAGGTTTATGTTTTAAACACTAATCTTTCAGTTATCTTGATTGCTATAGTCCAACTATCCAATCAACGATTTCGGGTACTATTTAATATAATGATTACTATAGTCTAACTATATAATCAACTATAAATTAATTATTTAAATTCAAATATATCGATTACTATAATCCAATTATATAATCAACTATAATTTGAAGTAGTTTGAATACAATCCAACTGTTTAATTAAAACAACGATATTAGTCCAACTAATATTTATTCGAGTAATGACGAAAAATTGAAATGAGCGCGTATTGGCAAGTATCTAAATGAAATTGTAAATTTAATACTTGCCTCCCATTATTTTTCGGCGAGCCTCTAACCCTCTGTTGACTTTCACAACTTGGACAAGACATGCGATATGGAACAAAGCCTTCAAGATTCAAACACATCCGCGATGGACAAAGACCTTGACTTTGGCCAACAAACCAGTGCCAATCTTGGATCTTGAGAAAGAATCACTCAATGGAAGGAAAATGCTTAATATATGTTGATGGTTTTCGCGTAATTGGCAACCAATTAATTATCTTTTATTAGGTCTCATCATACACCCTTAAACATACATTCTAAAAGAATAATAAGGCGCGTAAATAAATTTAATAATGATATGCGGATGGATATTTAAAATACTTGTTCCTAGAACAAATCTCTTCATTTCCTCTCTCCCGCTAGCACAATCTTACTTCTACCCAATTACATAACACTTCTAAAGAAACCTCATTTACATTGAGGGGAATAGGTGAGAAGAGAAATACAAAGAATCAAGAGGTAATAGGCTGGACACGCAGGTCCAATTTAATAAATTCTATATTTATTACAACAATTTCCAAAATTGCCCTCACCCATCTAATATCCATCTGATATACATTATTCATACATCGCATCCATGTATTCACACAAAGCATGTTATCAATCAATCTAATCCAATTAATTAATCTGAAATTAATGACCATCCAATGTTCAAACAACGATTTGATTTGCGCGAGTCAAACTCGTTTTAAGAATAAGTACTCAAAGTATGAATTCTCGAATTATATCAAACTACAATATTAAATCTAATTTAATTTGTATTTAATACTAATTCTTTATTTAATTCCAAATTAAATAATTACACTTTATTAATGAGCCTTTAGCGACTTAGATTCTAAATCTAATCATTACGGGTCTCAAAGCCCAATTAACATCCAATGTCAATTTAATTAAAGTCCAATGAGCTTTCAATTAATTTATAAGGCTTGGACTTTGGTCAATATGGGTCAAACCCAAATACCAAAGCCCAATTAAGGAATCACCCTTATTTGCCAAAATCAATTTAGGCCCATTAGGCCCAATTAAAATTTTAAAGGTCCATTATATTATATTTGGACTTTATGGATATGGTTTTGGGCCCAATTGGATCCAACCAATTAACCTAAACCAAACTTGGCTCAACCAAGCCCATTAAGCCCAAATACAACTTTATAAGCTCAATTCCAAATTAAGCCCAATTAATTAAATTACAAAATTCCAAATCTCACAATTAAATTAATCAAAGTGCATTAGTCATAATTAATTACTTAAATCAACATTTCCAAAACACCAATTTACTTAATTAATCATGCTTATTATCATCAACACATGTCCAACATTATTGAATCAAAAATCAATTCATTTTCCATGCTTTTGGTCACGGCAATTTAGGGTTTTTTTTCCGATTTCGATTTCAATCAAATTAAATCCTAAATCAACATTTCCCAAGTCCTTCAAACTCATCCAATGATTCAAAAAACAAAAATCACCATGACTTTAGGGCACTCAAAGTTTCGGCCAAGCCAACAATTTGGGGAAAAATTTGATCCAATTCAATTTTCATCAAATTGATCACAAATAACTCTAAGTTATCATCATTCAAGCATACTCAAACAATCAATTTCATCCAAACATGCTCAAATAAATTTTACCCAATTTTACCCTAAATTCAATTTCATGCTTAAATAAGGCTCTTGATACCATTGTTGGGTTTCTACTATAGTCCCAAGATCATTCAAGCAATGAAAATCAATGTGAATACAATAAAGAAGTATGGCGGAATCATACTTACAATGATCGGATTTGCGATGCGTTGAACACAAAACTTTTTGCTCCTCCATGAAGCTCTCGGCCAAGCCCAAATTTGTGCTCCTTTGATTTTCGGTCAACCTTCTTGATGTGTGCTCCAAACTCCAAGTTTTGTAATGGATTCCATGCTCAAGGGTTTGTTTCCCTATCACCTTTGAATGACTCTTTGGTGTGCTAGCACTTTGAAATTTTACCACAAAATTTCCTTAAAGCTTCTCCTTGCTCACGACATTAAAGGAAAAAAATTGAGAGAATTTTGGCCCTTGGCCGAATTGGAGATGAGAAGAGAGAGAGAGGAATTTCAAGTGTTGGTTGTGTTTGATTTCAAAAATCAAATACATATTTCATTTTCCAAAAATTGTACAAGGCATTTAAGCCTTCCAACCACCACCATCAATCACAAGTGACAACCATCACATCACTCAAAGTGATGTGACTTCCATCACAAGAATGACTAATGATGTGACCTGTGATGTGACTTGTGGGCCCCACTTGATTCTAAATGCGAGTGGTCCCGCAAACACTCCCGGGCTCGGGTTCGCTAATTCTGAATTAACGAATTTTCCGTTGCGACGTAATTAAATTAAATTTAATTAAATAATTATGCCTAGCAAAATTACTATTCACGTCGCTAGCGAATTAATTCTAAATTAACTCGTTTGCCCGAATTAAAATCTAATATATCGAATATATTATTTTATCGATTAATTCCAAATTAATCGTTCTCTCTCTTTAATTAATATTTTATCTCAGATAAAATATCTCTGTAATTAATCCTAGATTAATTTTCACTCTCAATTAATTAATCCCGGATTAATAATGTGCGGGCCATACATCATCGGTGAATCTTTGGGAAGTGACCCATGAGATCTCCGGAAATGTTGGCAGTAAATCCGGTCGTCGAACTATCCGAATACGTACGTACCTAGTACTACATTTTTACCGATTTACAAGACATGGTTGGCTTCTAGCAAAGCACCGTGCCTGCCCAATTCTCCAGAAATATTCTTAAAGGAACATGTAATCTATATCAGGCGTAGTATACGTAGTATTGCGTATTGCGATCCAGTATCGAATGTCACGTGCTAGGCCTGGGGCTGGAATTGTGTCTGCCTCGTACGAAGCACATATCGGATCTCTGGTAACTAGTATCTATAATCGGATAAACATGACCTAGTCATAATATCCTGATAGCTGCAGCATATAAGAGCACCAGTTCCGTATCCTACGTGATCATCATCTCCACTATGACTGGAGTGATACTCCCATCTCGACATCACACCCAATACACTACCATTCTCAATATACCCAGAAGAAGCGTACACAGAACCGGTTAAAGCCATGAACGACCAAAACCAAAGTATATTGATTGTCGCAAGTATTAGCGGTGCAAGTCTCAAGTTAAGACCAAATACACCTACCCTGATTCGGACTCCCATAGACACACAGTCATACTACCAATGGGATTCCGAGGGGTCTATCCAGAGCGAAGCTGTTTCCGTACCATCGGTAAACACAACCTCCTATTGCACTTGCATAAATATCCAATACTTAAATATATGAGAACTATGTCGTTATGCTCCCACAACGCGCACAAGTGCAATATTAGTCTGTTCCGCATTATCGATGTCCAATCTCAATAATACTCTGACTAGGGATGTTTTAATGATTAAACCTTCATGGATTGATATTGTCTCATATCTTATCAATCCGAAACTAATCATATGGACTTTTATCATTTATATATCCCGGTAATCTAATTACAATTGATAAAAGAGCAATTTCCTTTGTCACATAGTTAATTTGTGCAACAACACCATGTTCTGTACAAATAGTGATGCTATGGGTCATAATTGTCCAACACTAAATAAATATCTATTTTTGGGATAAAGTTATCTAGTAAGAATTATTTCTTATGCAGTAATAATTGACACGAATCAGTTCATATCTTGAGATTCTTGACTGACATTAAGAAAACCCCTTTAGTATTTGTTTATCTGTTAATGACGTTTCTTGGCTTTAGTGACTTTTAGAAGTCAAATGTCTAACGCAATTTGCTAATCGATTATTCGCAAATGTTGTGAATAATTGAACACAAATTATAAAGCTTAAGAAAGAAGATATGTATAGTTTTGTATAGAGAATATCGATTCTTTCTATACGACAACTATAGGTATTAGATACCGGATCTCTCGTCTAGTTAATTAAAATAATGTTTAATAACTGTTTTGATATTTGATATCGGAACTTGTGACTATTGGATAGTTACTTGTTCTGTATAAATAGTTGTTACATATTTTAAAGCGACTAGTAGTGTCATTAATGAAAGATAAGCATTAAGAAAATATTCGGTAAAATATAAATGACTTAGAACAGTGCAATATTTGATTTTATCATAAAAGCATTGGATGTTTGTTCCGTATGGTAAAGGATGGTTTGATACGAGTTCACACCACATATCTTTATCCATTTAATGAATATTGTATTCAGGAAGTGATTAAATCTCATTTAGCCAATGATTGTCATTGGACCACAAGATTTGTTAAACTAATACATTGGATGTATGTAGTTTAATGAATTAGAAATTGCCTTGTAGAGTTTTCTTTGCTTCGTAACTCAGTTGATGAATTGTCGTAACTTAGTTACGTGTTTCTAATAGAGAACATGTTGAACGTCTTGAATTGTTCAATAACTGTCAATATGTTTCTAATGAAACTCGGATAGAATATTTTGAATGGTTCAAAGATATTCTATCTGTAGTGTTGAAAACTATAAAAATTCATTATGAGTCTTTGAATTGTTCAAAGATGTTTGATATGATCAAACGCATGAATTTAAGGCAATTAGTTCTGAAAATATTTAATGAATGTGGTTCTTACTCAATATTAAACTTCCACGATTTCATTTTGATGGAATTGGTCAGTATGAGTAGTCGAATCTTATATGATTTGATTCATTGATATTGAGTATTACCGAATTAATTTTCAATATTGTTGGGGTTATGCTCCTGTAACACTAATTCATCTATTTAATTAAGGTTCCATTTGTTTCTACAGTTACATATATGATATGTATAGTAGAAAATTCGAATCTTAAAAAGTTTGAGATTTAAAAACTTTCTTTTGTATAATGGTTATATAATTGAAAGTACTTATGCCTCGGAGGTACGAGAGAAAGGTTTATCATTAATTTTATTTAATAGAATATTGTATTCTATTTGATGGAATATCTTTTCTACGATCCCGAGTAATAAAATTAGTTTATTTCTTGGTGGTTAACATTGGATGTTGACGATTGCAAAAAAGACTTGACTTATTGAAGTCAAATATAAGAATGATAAATTGTAAGTGGAACTACGTAATTAATAAGATGAATAGATCCTTAGACAACTTTCATATAAGTCCAATAGGATGTCAGAATCATTTACAAAGTATTTGATACTTAATGATTTTGTTGTTTTCTTATTGAAGAAAATTCATCTTATAACTTATAGTGGGAGCGATATTTGATATCGATTTCGGAAATTAGCATTGAACCATAGATCTAAGATTGTTCATGGCTTACAACGATCAAGTTTTGAACTTGATTAAGCTTCCGGTATGAATAATTCATAAGATGTTCAAATTGTTTGCGCAGCAAAAGCAAAGTGAGCCCGATAAAGGTTTGACCCTTATAGTATGACAGTGAGAAAGGTTATTATCAGCAGTCTTTTGTAGATTCTGAGGAAACTTGTCTCTAGTCGCACTGATTGAACAATTAAAGATTTGTTGGTTAATGTCGATATTAAACTGAATTTTGGCTAAAGAATGCAAAGTGGCGTTCTTGAGTGATTTCTTCGAATGAGAGATCCGTTGTGGTTTCTTTGTTTGAAGAAGTTCATTTTGGAATGGCCCTAGAGTTTATATTCTGCTGAGATCACTGTTTGATATACTAGCTTATAAAGGCTATTGTAGACTCAGTTAAGCTTTCCAGAAATTTGTGTTCTCTTTTTTTGATATTAGTCAGATTGTCTGGTTTTATCGAAGTATAGAGAATACGTATTTGTCAGTAGGGTCAGTGGGAGCGTACAAATTTCTTTCTAGTATTACATATCCTGGGTCTTCTTTTCTCTGTGGAAGCAGTGGGAGTAGTTTCTGTTATATTTGATATAAAGTTTTATATAAGATATAAAACTGAGAGACTTATGTGATACTCCCATTAGCCACATATTAGATACGATTTAATAAATGGCACAGTTAGGCTATTTGTATGACAGTTAGTATAACTGTTTGACAGTTAACGTGTCTTTTATATATATAGTATTCATCTTTTGTAAAGGATGATTCCTTTGTCGAAAGAGAGATTGATTAGAATGTCTAGTCAATCTTATGCATCATATGATGATGACGTGATGAATACTATATTATGTGGGACTAAATATATCAATTTAATCGTAATTGTTACGAGTTATTTTGATATGTTGTAGACCATATGATGGATCTTGAAACATGTTCTTTGTGATCTTTGAGATATTAAGAATGAATTTCTTATACATGGAGAATTTAGTCAGCAACTATAAGGTCATATTAGTTTTGATTCTAATTATTATATTATCCCAGTGAACCATGAGTCTTTAGAGACTCGTATAGACATGTAGGTTTTTATTTGATAAGACACTGAATGACTCATTGAAGGTTTCCTAATAGATGGTACACCAACGTCAATATGAACCTTCTCGATTCAAGCGAGCATAGTGATCCTTCGACTTGAGATACCACAGTGGGATATATGAGTTATCCTCCACACTTTGATGGCAGTCATGTCAACGATCTATTCATTATCAGACCTCCGCCTACTCGTTGGGTGTGGACTGATGCTCATGATATCCAGTGCGTATCAAGACATAATCTTTCAGTCATGTGTACAGGGTATTGTTTGACAATTATGACCCATAGCGTCACTATTTGTAAAAGACATTGTGGTTTTTGTACAATTTAATTATGTAGCAATGAAATTGCATTTTATCATTTGTAATTTGATTACTTAATATATATAAATGATAAAAGTCCCTATGATTAGTTCCAGATTATAAGATATGAGACAGTATCAATCCATAAAGGTTTAATCATTAAATATCCCTAGTCGTAGTATTATCGAGACTGGACATCGATAATGCGGAATAGACTAGTATCGCACTTGTGCGTGTTATGGAAGCGTAACGGCATAGTTCTCATATATTTAAGTATTGGATACTTATGCAAGTGTGATAGGAGGTTGTGTTTACCGATTGTACGGAAACAGCTTCGCTCTGGATAGACCCCGCAGAATCCCATTGGTAGTATGACTATGTGTCTATGGGAATCCGCATTAGGGTATGTGTATTTGGTCTTAACCTGAGACTTGCATTGCTAGTACTTGCGACAATCAATACGCTTTGGTTTTGGTCGTCCAGGATTTTAACAGGTTCTGTGTACGCCTCTTCTGGGTTTATTAAGAATCGTAGTGTATTGGATGTGATGTCAAGATGGAAGTATCACTTCAGTCATATGGAGATGATGATCACACATGGATACATAATTAGTACTATAAATGGTTGCAACCATCGGGATAATATGACAAGGTCATGATTATCCGATTTAAATAGACTAGTTGCTTGTAATCTGATATATGCTTCGTATGGGGCAGACACTATTCCAGCCCCAGGCCTTGCATGTGACATCCGATACTGGATCGCTATACGCAATACTATGTATACTACGCCTGATATAGATTACATATTCCATTAAGAATATTTCTGGAGAATTGGGTAGGCACGGTGCTTTGCTAGAAGCCAACCATGTCTCGTAAATCAGTAAAAACGTAGTACGAGGTACGTACGTGTTCGGATAGTCCGACGACCGGATTTACTGCCAACATATCCAGGGATCTCTTGGGTCGCTTCCCGAAGATTCACCGATGATGTATGATTTGAGCATAATTAATATGGGATTAATTACGGAGAGACTTTATCTGGGATAAAATACTATTTGAAGAGAGAGAGCGATTAATTTGGAATTAATCGATAAAATAATATATTCGATATATTAAACGAAATTAGATTTCGACGCGGAATTAAAATTAGATTTTAATTCGGGCAAACGGATTAATTTAGAATTAATTCGCTAGCGACGTGAATAGTAATTTTGCTTGGCATAAATATTTTATTAAATTTTATTTACGTCGCAACTAAAAATTCGTTAATTCGGAATTAGCGAACCCGAGCCCGGGAGTGTTTGCGGAGCCACTCGGATTTCGAATCAAGTGGGGCCCACATGTCACATCACTTGTCACTTTGAGTGATAGGTTTTGGTGAGAATGACTTTAACTTGTTTTACACTCCAAGTTAAAGTGACATGTTGATGGCTTGATTGAATTATTACCAAATATTTGGTAAACCTTTAATTTGATTTTTGAAATCAAATACATAAAAGAAATCAAGTCAACACACTTCATACTTCTCTTTCATTCTCACGCCCATTTGCAAAATTAGAACTCTCTCAAACTTTTCTCTCTTGGCCGAACAAGGAATGAAAAGATAAGAAAATTGTGGCAATTTTTCTTTAGTGCTAGCACATCAAAGGATCATAAAAGGTGATAGGGAAACCAACCTTGGAGCTTGGAATCACCATTGAAGCTTAGAGCTTAAAGATCAAAGTTCGTCTTCAACAAAATTGGGGCCTTGGCCGAATCTTGGAGAGCTTCAACAAGGAGGAAATTTTTTGAACTCAACACTTCTATAATCCGCTCATTGTAAGTATGATTCCGCCATACTTCTTTAAAGTATTCACATATTTTTCTATGCTTGAATGATCTTGGGACTATAGTAGAAACCAACAGGTATAGGCATCCTCACGTGTTTACGATCTAGTAAATCCATGGCTGTGGTATAACGTCGGAAACCAGTTCTGAGTGTTATTTAGAGATCGTAAATTGAAAGTTGACTGTATTATACCGAACAGATTTGACTTTTTCATCTATATCCCATGTATAATACGGATGGCCTGTGATGGAGGGATTATACGTATGCTATGACCTTGACTTGTATAGTTTAGCGAGATTATCCGTGGTCGTCATAATCCATGAGTGGGTGGATTATGGACACGAAATTGGATTTCGTGACGGATAAACCTAAACTTAGAGAGTCCCACAATATGAAATGTACTCGTTGAGCACTTGGACTGAAAGTACCTACAAGCAATAGCGACAAAGAAATCTCTATACCCAAGAGGGGGGGTGAATTGGGTTATCGCTATAAATGCGGAATTATAAAATCTTTGCCGATTTTAAGCTCTTATTACCAAGTGGGAGTTTTAGGCAATTTTCTCTATTCCAATTAATAGCCTATATGCAAGTTTCTAATCAATATTATAAATGTAATCAAACTTGCAAATAAGTAAAAGTTAAGGGAAAGAGAAATACAACACCGCAATTTATAGGTTCGGCCAAACGTGCCTACGTCCACTCCCTCAAGCCTCGCTTGAAGATTTCCACTAAAATCGAGTTTTCCGTGGTTCACTCGTAACCAAGAGTTTTCCGCCAAGGCGCACTCCGAACCTTTTACAATTTTGAGTTTTGTTCGTAGGTGCACTCACAACCTTTACAATTTACCCAAACAATGGGATTTCACAAATCACAAGTGTTTTTGATAAAGAATAATTAAAACACACTTGGGCACTCACAAATAATAAGAAGATTGTGTGAGAGCAAACCCAAGTGATCTAAGCTCACTAAATGATATGGAAGATGTGTGTGTGAGCTTGGATGAGTGTTTATGAATATGAAGGTGTATATCACTCTTTGTTTGCCTTAGAGAATGTATATGAAGGTTTTCTAGATCTCTTACCTAAGGCAAAGGAGTTGGGGTTCTATTTATAACAAAATGCAAAGTTTTCCCCAACTTACAGCGAGACCGGCGAGCACACCGGCGAGGGGACCGGCATACCGGTCTAGGGCTCCAACGGTAACATAACGTTCAAAAAACTAGCCGTTGGACCGGCGAGCAAACCGGCGAGGAGACCGGCGAGGAGCTCCCTGGTTCCAGAGAGCATATTTGCTCAGCTAAAACCGGCATGGGGACCGGCGAGCAAACCGGCATGGGGACCGGCATGGAGCTCCCTGGTTTCAGTATGTGCATGATCAGTCAAGACTGACGACACTTGGTATTTTGGCCGTAACTTTCTCTAGAAAATTCCAAATCATGATCCGTAAATTTATACATAAACTAGACACATAGATCTAGCTTCTGTAAAAAATTCAGCTCCAAAAACATTAAGATGAATTTTATGGAATTTTTCTAATGTGACGTGTATGCAGAAAACGCACACTGAACATGTTGTACTAAAAAGGCTCTAGAAAAAGTTCTATGCATCGGAATTATGTTCCGTTTGAACCGTAGCAAACTAGAGACACATATCTATCTAACGGTATATTATTTGAAGTTTAATTCAACCGTTTGATAGTTTTTGGAAGATCATTTACCGATGCACTTGTGCATAGAAATTCATTTTTGTGCAAATAAAGTGCAAATGATTCTTAAGCATTCTAATCCATTTTAAATGCAAGTGATGCAAAATGTATGATTCCTAAGAGCTTTAGATCACTTGAGTAAACTCACTTACAATAAAATTTAGCTCTTAATCATTATCTTCGATTTGCCGCTAGTCTTCACATTCTCGCTCTTCACTCCTTATGCTTCGACACTTTTTGTATTGCTTCGTGTTTGCACGTCGAAGTCGTCAATTGCGTTGACGTCATCAAAAACCAATTACGCGACCAATTCGCCAACAATCTCCCCCTTTTTGATGATGGCAACCCCTTAAAACTTGTTGATACTTGTGAGCTTCTTTGAGTCCAAATTTGACCATTTTGCTCCCCCTCAATGTGTGATTGTCTTCAAAATAGCTCTATAACAACTTGACAAACACATTAGTACATTTACTCCCCCTTAAACAAGGGGAGGGGTTAAGCAAGTTTTAATCTCATTTCTAATGATTTCTCCCCTTTGACATTATCAAAAAGTGGAGAAGTAAAATTTAAATCTAAATGAGATACCAATTATATATGTGCTATAAAAAGATACCAAAATAAAAAATATGCACATTTTGGCATTTCCCCCCTTTTTGCCATAAGAAAATCAAAATTCATGCATAAAAGAGCATTTTCAAGTTCTAGATTTTTAATCTTTAAACATGCATTTTCATCATCAAGCATGCAATTTCTTTTTCATGTTTAGCCTTTAAGCATATCACATCATTATCTAAAACATGAATTTTATTCATACTAGTTGCCATGATCAATTTTAAGTGTAGCATGCTCATTTTTGACCAATTTTAATTTCTTTTTAAGCATATCACACAATTCTTTTAAACCATTAAAAGCATCAAGTAATTCAGAATTGTGTACCTCTTCTTCGTCACTCTCTTCTTCAATTTGAAATTGGATGTCTTCATCCGTGATAGCCATAAATGCTATTGATTTGTCTTTGACTTCAACTTCTTCCTCCTCGGATGAGCTTGAATCGCTATCGCTCCAAGTTGAAGTTGCTTTCATTGCCTTTTCTTTGATTTTCCTTTCATTTTCCTCAATGGGCAATCGGTAGCTATGTGACCCGGTTTGTTGCATTCATAACACACAATTTTCTTGTTCTTCCGCGGCATTTTTCTTCTTTCTTTTCGTTTGCCTTTGATTTTCCCTTGAGTTTTGCGGATTTGAGAAGCTCCTTTACTTTATAGTGATGCTTGCCACTTCATCATCACTATCTTCTTCTTCACTTGAACTTGAGTCAACTTTTTTTCTTGCTTTTAAGGCCAAAGACTTTCTTGTTCTTTTCTCATTCCTCCTTTTTATCCATTTTGATCTCCATCTCATATTCAAGCAATTTGCCGACCAAATCATCCATCTTCAAAGTGTTTATGTCGTTTGCTTCTTTAATGGAGGAGGTGTGTAGCTTCTAACTCTTTCGGGAGAGATCTCAAAATTTTCTTCACTTGATCCGATGTCCGATGACTTTTCCCAATGCTCCCAAGTGATTGATGAAACCGTGAACCTAGAAATCATGTGATCAATTTCTTCCCCGGATTCCATCTTGAAATTGTCCAATTCGCACATGAAACGGTTGATCTTCGATTCCTTCACTTGACTTGTGCCCTCATTGACCATTTCCAAAGACTTCCATAAATCATATGCGTTTCCATATTCGGAAGCTTGCTTACTTGATCCCGATCAATGGCACATAGGAGTTGGTTGAGTGCTCTAGCATTTTGTGAGGCTATTTTTACATCCTCATTATCCCATTCCAAATTTGGCTTTGGAATATCAACCCCGTTGCTATCCTTCTTTGTTGGCATATTTGCACCCGTGTGATAATCAAATAGGATTGCGAATCATTGGCTAGGAGATAATTTAGCATTCTCATCTTCCAATAATTGTAGTCCGTTCCGGTGTAAAAAACGGAGGTCTAGTCGTTGAAAAACCCTCGGCAAGATTGACGAGTTGCTTGTAGATGCCATGATCTATTCTCGGACGGTCAAGTCTTTCTAGAGAATACCTCGCTCTGATACCAACTGAAAGTACCTACAAGCAATAGCGACAAAGAAATCTCTATACCCAAGAGGGGGGTGAATGGGTTATCGCTATAAATGCGGAATTATAAAATCTTTGCCGATTTTAAGCTCTTATTACCAAGTGGGAGTTTTAGGCAATTTTCTCTATTCAATTAATAGCCTATATGCAAGTTTCTAATCAATATTATAAATGTAATCAAACTTGCAAATAAGTAAAAGTTAAGGGAAAGAGAAATAACACCGCAATTTATAGTGGTTCGGCCAAACGTGCCTACGTCCACTCCCTCAAGCCTCGCTTGAAGATTTCCACTAAAATCGAGTTTTCCGTGGTTCACTCGTAACCAAGAGTTTTCCGCCAAGGCGCACACTCCGAACCCTTTTACAATTTTGAGTTTTGTTCGTAGGTGCACTCACAACCTTTACAATTACCCAAACAATGGGATTTCACAAATCACAAGTGTTTTTGATAAAGAATAATTAAAACACACTTGGGCACTCACAAATAATAAGAAGATTGTGTGAGAGCAAACCCAAGTGATCTAAGCTCACTAAATGATATGGAAGATGTGTGTGTGAGCTTGGATGAGTGTTTATGAATATGAAGGTGTATATCACTCTTTGTTTGCCTTAGAGAATGTATATGAAGGTTTTCTAGATCTTACCTAAGGCAAAGGAGTTGGGGTTCTATTTATAACAAAATGCAAAGTTTTCCCCAACTTACAGCGAGACCGGCGAGCACACCGGCGAGGGGACCGGCATACCGGTCTAGGCTCCAACGGTAACATAACGTTCAAAAAACTAGCCGTTGGACCGGCGAGCAAACCGGCGAGGAGACCGGCGAGGAGCTCCCTGGTTCCAGAGAGCATTATTTGCTCAGCTAAAACCGGCATGGGGACCGGCGAGCAAACCGGCATGGGGACCGGCATGGAGCTCCCTGGTTTCAGTATGTGCATGATCAGTCAAGACTGACGACACTTGGTATTTTGGCCGTAACTTTCTCTAGAAAATTCCAAATCATGATCCGTAAATTTATACATAAACTAGACACATAGATCTAGCTTCTGTAAAAAATTCAGCTCCAAAAACATTAAGATGAATTTTATGGAATTTTTCTAATGTGACGTGTATGCAGAAAACGCACACTGAACATGTTGTACTAAAAAGGCTCTAGAAAAAGTTCTATGCATCGGAATTATGTTCCGTTTGAACCGTAGCAAACTAGAGACACATATCTATCTAACGGTATATTATTTGAAGTTTAATTCAACCGTTTGATAGTTTTTGGAAGATCATTTACCGATGCACTTGTGCATAGAAATTCATTTTTGTGCAAATAAAGTGCAAATGATTCTTTAAGCATTCTAATCCATTTTAAATGCAAGTGATGCAAAATGTATGATTCCTAAGAGCTTTAGATCACTTGAGTAAACTCACTTACAATAAAATTTAGCTCTTAATCATTATCTTCGATTTGCCGCTAGTCTTCACATTCTCGCTCTTCACTCCTTATGCTTCGACACTTTTTGTATTGCTTCGTGTTTGCACGTCGAAGTCGTCAATTGCGTTGACGTCATCAAAAACCAATTACGCGACCAATTCGCCAACATGGACAACGCGATATGAATAATACAGATTATTCATAATATTTCATCGGATTAAATAAGTTAATCTGGATCGTTTAATCGGTTAAACGATAACACATGATTATGGAATTTTGTCCGCTAATAATTATCGTGTATTTATATTTGATACATAATACGATTAGATACACATTAATTATTTGTCAAATGAGATTTTGACACATCCCATAAATATATGTATTTGTTATTTATTGTAAATAAAAATACATATATAATAATAATTACATTAATTGATTTTTGAATATTTAATTGTTAAATACTACAATAATTAATTAGTCAATTTTATCCATAAATGTTATGGATTTGTCCAATTATTTTGGACACTTGGCTGTATTTATTAACCTATATGTGTGACAACTTTATTGGCCCACTTTTAAAGGTAAATATTACTTTAATTTGATTAAATGGTAAAGGACAAAACTACCATTTCTCTCTCTCCCAAATTCGGTCAACCCATTATAAATTGAGAGAATTGTTTTCTCCATCTTCTTCCTAACACGCACTGTCGAAACAAAGAAAATAAAATGGGTTTCAAATGTTTTGAACAATCCATGAAGATTTGTAAGGAAATATCAAGAAAAATGCTTGGATTTATGAGTTTTAAGGTAAGTCTTCATAACCCATGGCTTAGAAATTTGATTTATAGTTTTTTTGATGACTTAGAATGGTTCTAGGGTTCTTACAAATCTAATTTTTGGGGGTTTTTGGTTGTTGTGGTTGAATTGGAAGTTTGGAAGCATGTGTGAAGTGAAATTGGTAAATATTATTGTAATATTATGCCAATTTATTCAATTGTTGAATTTTTGCCATTCTAGAGTTGTTGATCCACTCTTATATAGCCTATAATTATTCTAGAGTTGTTCATTTGTGGTGGGACTCCTTTGGTGTTGAGATTAATTGATTTAGTCTTGAAATTGTTGGATTTAAGCATGAAAATCAGGCAATTTCGTTTTATGTGTATGACCTGGAAATGATTCTGATTTTGTGATGAAATTGGTGTCTTTTGAATATTTTGGATGTGTTTTGGGAGTTGGCATAATTTCCGGAAAGTGTTTCCGACTTGAAATAAGTGAAAACGGCTAAAAACAACATTACCGGGTGGATTTTGAGCCAACCGGATGACGGCTGTCCAAACAGTGAATCCGTCACTGTTCGGGCAGCCCATGAACTGCCCCGACACTATTGGAGCTGACTTGGGCAGTTTCCATAAGTGTCGGGTAGTCGATTCGATCAAAAATGTGTTTTAGGCCATTTTACGGAAAATCGATTTTCGTAAAAGTTTCGCGAAGTTTCAACAATGTTTATGTTAATATTTGATATTAAATAAATAGATTTATGTGAAATATGAATAAATTATTCATATTAGATATTGAATAATTTATTTGGTATTTTGAAAGTATAAAAATACGATTTCGCCCGAACCCGCACTTCCGCTGCGCCCCATCGCCCAAAACCCCAACAAAAACTATATCAAACAAATACTTAAAATATTACCCTAATTTTTGAATTTAATTCTAGTTAACTCTAAATAATTAACTAACAGATAGTGATAGTTAATTAATTATGATAAAACCTTATGGATTGTGAGAAATCTATCAATTACGGTGTGACCTAACAGAGAGCCTATAATTAATTGAATATGCTAAAAAAATCTGTTTTAGAAAATTCATTGATACCTTAATAATTTTCTACTTATTTAGATTCGTTGTTATTCTTAATTGTAAGACTCTATACTTTGTAAGGGTATTATTGGAAAATAATTTTTTTTTTGTCTAGAACATATTAGACATCCTTCAAGGATACCGTACACTTGATATTTGTCTGTATCTGAACATCACCAATTCCTACGATCTTAGAGAAACTGATATTTCCTATTTTTACTGTACTAAAGTCTCATATGTTGTGAATAAATCTCCATGAGTGACCTGGTAAGATGTTGCAGTATCTACTACCCAATCAATATTTTGGCTTGAGGTGTGAAGGTATGTCTCTTCTTCAATGAAACAAATAGGTAAATCTCATGAGACATATATTTGTGTCTCTACATCGTTATTCTTCGGTTGGGAAAACTCATTTAAAATGAAGGAAATATAAATCTATATTTTGAAAACATAAAAACTTTAAAATAAGTATTTCACTCACAGTGTTACGGCAAGTTGTCAGGGTTGGTGCTCTGAGCGCCAATTTCTTATGTATTTCCCTCTAAATACTATTGTAAATATTTTATTAGTGAATAAAATAAATAGTTTCTATAATATGAGTTATTTTTATTATATGATAAAGACATAAATGACCATAGAGTGATTGGTTATGATACAGTTGCAAAAGCGTCGCAACTGTCATTGAGCAGTATCATAACAATATCATTCTTTAACTGTTCCTGGTCAAGGTTTACAATTACTTGGTCATTAAGTAAACCCGTTGAGGCCGGTACGTGTCGTATATTGGAATATTGGATTCCAATGGTTTCTCAATGAACCATGAGTCTCGGGAGACTCGTATAGACACGTATGTGTTTATATCAGATAAACACTGAACGACTCACCGAAGATTCTTAATAGATGGTAAACCAACGTCAATAAGAATCTTCTCGGGTTGAGTGAGCATAGTGATCCTCCGACTTGAGGTACCACTGTGGATGTATGAGGTATCCTCCACACTTTGATGGCAGTCACGTCACCGATCTATTTAGATCAGACATCCGCATGTTCGTTAGGTGTGGACTGATCCTCAGAATATCCTGTGCGTATCAAGATATGATCCGTCAGTTCTGTGTACAGAGCATAGGTATCCATTATGGAATTAGCAATTTGTTAAATCCATGGGCACGTGGTACACTTTAGAAGTGAGTTCTAAGTGTTATTAAGAGATTGCTAATAGAATCATCGACGGGATTATACCTATAGAGATTTGACATTTATATCTATATCTCTGGGATAATCCGGATACCTGTGACAGAAGGATTATATGTATGCAGTGACCTCGACCTGTATGGTTCAGAGAGTTTATCTGTGTTAGTCATAATTTACAGGTGGGTAGATTATAGACATGAAATTAGATTTCGTGACAGATATGCCTGAACCTAGAGAGTCTCACTAATGAAATATACTCGTAGAGCACTATGGCAACATTTATAAATAATACTGATTATTTATAAGTCGTTTAACGGTTAAACGAAAATACATGCGTTTAGGATCTTTCGGCCATTTGTTAAATGTCGAATTATGATATTTGACATTTATTGTTTATATATGTATTTTGATTATTTAATGTAAATATAATACATATATTTAATATATTAGTATTTAATTATTTGATTATTTAAATGTTAAATAATTAAATTAATTAAATGATAAATATCTTTTTACTTTATTAAAGTAAACAAATGGCATGTTTTAGTTGGATTAAATGGCCTATATTTATTGGATAAATTGGCATGATTTAATTGGTTTATTTGTGATAAACATTAAATTGTTTAATGGATTTACACCACAAATTTATTAAATCTTTTTCCAATTATTTGTTGAAATAAAAATGAAAGACTTGGCCAATTTTTTTTCTCTATTTTTCGGCAATTTGGAAAAAATATATAAGGCCTTATTTTCATTTTTTTTTCACAATCCAAGAACCCTAAAATAAAAATACAAAGAGAGTTTGAGAGAAAAGAAGAAAGAAAGCAGAAGAAAGCTTGGATTTTTGGAAAATTAGTAAGTTTTTTCTTACTTTCTTCTTCATGAAAAATATTTCTATGACTCTAGGCTTTAATATGTGTAGCTTAGATCTTTCTCTACTCTTTTGTGTTTGTATTTTGATGGTTGGGAAATTGGTAGAAAGATGAAAGCATTTATGTTAATTAAGATTGCATGAAATTAGTTCTTAAGCATTCTTTTAACCATTTGATGGTAATGTTGCCATTCTAGAGTTGATTAGCCACTCATAAATGACCTAGAATTGTTATTGTATTCTTTTCACAGTGGTGAGACTTGTTTGGTGTGTTAGGAATTGAATTAAAGTGTTGAATTTAATTAATTTAGTGTTAATTTGTCAATTTATGGAAATTGTAAAATTAGGATTCATAACCCTCTCCAAATTTGGGGCTTTTCATATATGTGATGTAATTTGATGTATATATGATGTATATTAAATTTGGGAATTATTGGATTTGATCTTGACATGTTTTGAACTTAAAGGACCAAATCGCAAATTCTTGAAAGTTTAGGGGACCTCTCCGCAGTATGTAGAAAATTCGTTTTCTTGAATTGAAAATTGTATTTTCATGTATAAGACATGTATAAATCATTTCGGGATTGATTTTAAATCATTTAAAATTGTATTTGACAATTTAGGATTAAAATGATAAAAATATAAAGTTTATGGGCTAAACGGAAATTGATGAAAAATCTGATTTTTTTGGTAAAAATTTCAGTTTTTAAGTATTGAATAATTAAAATAAATTAGTTTATTTTAATCACCCAAGAAAAATTATTGAAATTGGAAAATTGTGATTTTCCGCGTTCCGCTGCGTTTACCCGAAATTGCCACCGAAAACCCCAACAAAAATGGTATCATAACAGGTTTGAACCTGAACACATGATATGAATATGCCTTTAAATTCAATGTTAAATTTTGTCCTTACTTTATGCATGCTTGTATTTATTTAATTTGATTAAATTAAATACGTAACATATTTGCGGAATTTTTTTTTTTTTAATAAGGTTTTAAAGTAATATGTATTGGATGCATATTTCTTGGTCCGTCTTGTCAATAGGGTTTACGGATATCTGTTCTATGGCTGCATCCGAGATCGTGCCAAAGCAGTGAGGGTGTAGTTGATAGAAATTTATCTATTCCGGATGTATATGTGATACTAGGTAAATTCAAGCGAAAGCGGAAATTCTGAACGTGCCAAAGCTGTCAGGACTACGCAAGTATCTTGAATTTATCCTTGACAAGTTTAACCTTGGTACGCCTTCTTCTGAACGTGGCAAAGCTGTCACAACAAGAAACGACCAGGACCAAAACCCAGGAGTCACTAGAGAGTGATTGAAAATGAATTGTCTACCTAATGAATATACGTAAGCGAGATCGTGCCAAAGTTGTGAGCTGAAATATATTCATGGGATCCACCTTTCACTATTATATTTAATTTGATTAATTGTTTGTTTGCATTCTGTTTGGGGATTACAATATTGCATGTAATAGTGGGAGAGTCATTTTTAGATTAAAAATCCATGATCTATTTATGCTTTGTTTATTTTATATTTTATGAAACTGTTTTGTCTGCTAACCATTTTTCGCTATCTATATGATATAT
>SKCR01032252.1:0-99951 GCA_019454045.1 Zanthoxylum bungeanum | reverse complement strand
AATCCTTCGGGACTGATACTGTCTCATATCATCTCAATCCAGGAACTAATCATAGGGACCTCTCTTCATTTATATATCTTTGGTGATCTAATCACAAATGATGAGAGTGCAATTTCCTTATTACATAGTTAATTTGCTACAACAACACAATGATCTGTGCAAATAGTGACGCTATGGGTCATATTATCCAACAATAATCACGTGCTAGGGCTGGGGCTGGATAAGTGTCTACCCCGTCCGAAGCACATATCGGATGTCTGGTAAATAGTCTCTATAACGGATAAATGACCTGGTCACAATATCCCGATTGGTTGCGAACACTCAAGAGCACTAGTACCGTATCCTGCGTGACATCAACTCCAATATGACTGAAGTGACACTTCCGTCTTGACATCACACCCAATACTCTACGACTCTCAGATAAACCCAGAAGTGGTGTACTCAGAACTTGTTAAAAGTCCCCTACCACCAAAACCAAAGTTATCGATTATCGTAAGTATTGCGATGCAAGTCTCAGGTAAGACATACACACCTACCTTGATTTCGGCCTCCCATAGACACATAGTCATAATACCAATGGGATTCCGAGGGGTCTATCCAGAGCGAAGCTGTTTTCCGTACCATCGGTGAAACACGACCTCCTATCGCACTTGCATAAGTATCCAATACTTTAATATATGAGAACTATGCCGTTGTGCCCTCACAACGCACACAAGTGCAATACTAGCCTATTCCGCATTATCGATGTCCAGTCTCGATTATACTACGGCTAGGGATATTTAATGATTAATCCTTCGTGGGAATGATACTGTCTCATATCATCTCAATCCAGGAACTAATCATAGGGACCTCTCTTCATTATATATCTATGGTGATCCAATCACAAATGATGAGAGTGCAATTCCTTATTACATAGTTAATTTGCTACAACACACAATGATCTGTGACAATAGTGACGCTATGGGTCATATTATCCAACAATCATCATCTCCATATGTCTGAAGTGATACTTCCATCTTGACATCACATCCAGTACACTACGATTCTCGATAAACCCAGAAGAGGCGTACACAGAACCGGTTAAAGCCCTGAACCACCAAAACCAAAGTTTACCGATTGTCGCAAGTACTAGCGATGCAAGTCTCAGGTTAAGACCATATACACCTACCCTGATGCGGCCTCCCATAGACACGCAGACATACTACCAATGGGATTCCGCGGGGTCTATCTAGAGCGAAGCTGTTTTCCGTACCATCAGTAAAACACAACCTCCTATCGCACTTGCATAAGTATCCAATACTTAAATATATGAGAACTATGCCGTTGTGCCATCACAACTCGCACAAGTGCAATACTAGTCTATTCCGCATTATCGATGTCCGATCTCGACAATACTCCGACTAGGGATATTTAATGATTAAACCTTTTATATTGATACTGTCTCATATCATCTCAATACGGAACTAATCATACGGACTTTTGCCATTAATATATCAAAGTAAATAATTTACAAAATGGCAAAAGGCAATTTCATTATCACATAGTTAATTTTGTACAATAATACAATATCATTTACAAAACAGTGACGCTATGGGTCATAATGTCTAACAATCTCCCACTTGGCCTATAGCCAGTCACTCAAGCATCTAATACATGAACTATTGATATGTCGTTCAAATACTTGCTGAAGAACAGCCTTCGTCAGCGGATCTGCAATGTTGTCATCTGATGCGACCTTCTCGACCTTTACATCGCCACGATGTATAATCTCCCGAATCAGATGGTAACGCCGAAGAACATGCTTGGATCGTTGATGAGACCTTGGTTCCTTAGCTTGTGCTATAGCACCGTTATTGTCACAATACAATGGCACGGGCTCAGCAGCTAACGGAACTACTCCTAATCTAATTAGGAATTTTCGGATCCAAACTGCCTCCTTTGCTGCTTCTGATGCATCAATATACTCCGCTTTGTTGTTGAATCGGCAACAGTATCTTGCTTGGAAGATTTCCAGCTCACTGCTCCGTTATTCAAACAAAAAATGTACCGGATTGCGACTTGAAGTCGTCCTTGTCGGTTTGGAAACTTGCATCGGTGTACCAGACACCTCAAGTTCTCCACCTCCATATATTAAGAAAACATCCTTAGTTCGTCTAAGATACTTAAGGATATTCTTAACAGCCATCCAGTGATCTTCACCTGGATCGGCTTGATAGCGACTGCACATGCTCAAAGCATATGACACATCAGGTCGCGTACATATCATGGCATACATGATCGATCCGACTGCCGAGGCGAACGGTATCCGACTCATGTTATCTCTCTCTTCTTTAGTCTTAGGACGCATGTCCTTAGACAGAAGGATACCACGTGATATCGGCATCAATCCCTTCTTGGATTGATCCATGTTGAATCGCTTCAACACTTTGTCAATATATGTACTCTGGGAGAGTCCAAGCAGCTTTCTAGATCTATCTCGGTAGATATTTATTCCCAGAATAAAGGCTGCTTCTCCCAGATCTTTCATGGAGAATTTTAATGAAAGCCAAGCTTTCACCGACGTTAGCATGGGAATGTCATTGCCTATTAGCAACACGTCGTCGACATAAAGGACAATAAAAGTCAGTGCTCTCCCACTAACCTTCTTGTATACACAAGGGTCATCATCATTTTGAACGAAATCATATTCTTTTATGATCTCATCAAAACGCTGATTCCATGACCGTGATGCTTGCTTCAATCCATAAATGGATCGATTTAACTTACAAACCTTGTTTGCAAGTCTAGGTACGATAAAACCGTCAGGTTGTTGCATATAAACATCCTCCAAAAGGTTTCCATTAAGGAAAGCGGTTTTAACGTCCATCTGCCATATCTCGTAATCGAAATATGCAGCTATTGCAAGCATTATCCGAATGGATTTAATCATGGCAACGGGTGATAAGTTCGTCATAATCAATACCATATTGTTGACGATACCCCTTTGCTACAAGCCTAGCTTTGTACGTTTGTACGTTGCCATCCATGTCGGTCTTCTTCTTGAAGATCCATCTGCATCCAATAGGCTTTACGCCTTCTGGTGCATCAACCAGTGTCCAAACTTGGTTGGCATACATGGAATCCATCTCGGACTTCATGGCATCTTGCCATAAAGCGGAATCAATATTCTGTATTGCTTCCTCATACGTAGTCGGTTCATTATCCTCAATAAGATTAATATCTACATGAGGCGAGATCAGGAACCCATACCTCTCAGTACCTTCCTGACTCTCTCCGCTATCTCGACCTACGCGGTCCTTGTGTGATGATTGTGGTATAGACTCATCCTGGATGGTCTCTGTTTATGTTCCGTCATTGATTCATTGCCAGGAACAATATCACTATGATTTTCATCGAGCTCCACTTTCCTCCCTCCCACTTACCACTCTAGGAATTCCTTCTCAAGGAAAAATGCATGTAGAGCAACAAATACTTTGTTCTGTTGTGGGTGATAGAAGTAATATCCTTTGGTTTCCTTAGGATATCCACGAAAAGGCATTTATCTGATTTGGGTTCTAGTTTGGTACCTTCCAAACGTTAACATATGCCCAGCATCCCCAAATTCAGGAAAGAGAAACCTGGTTTCCTCCCTGTCCATATCTCATATGGAGTCTGTTCAACAGACTTTGACGGAACCTTATTCAAAATAAGTACTGCACTGTTTAAAGCGTATCCCCAGAAGGATATAGGTAGCTCAGTGCGACTCATCATCACCTTACCATGTCTAACAAGGTACGGTTTCTCCGTTCAGAGACACCGTTTAATTGCGGTGTTCCAGGAGGAGTCCACTGTGAAAGAATACCATTCTCTTTCAAGTAATCTTGAAACTCATAACTTAAGTATTCGCCACGGTCCGACCGACGCAATGTCTTAATACTCTTGCCTGTTTGTTTTTCTACTTCGTGTTGAAACTCTTTGAATTTCTCAAAAGTTTCCGACTTGTGTCTCATTAGATACACATAACCATAACGAGATGCATCATCCGTAAAGGTTACGAAGTAATGATATCCACCTCTTGCCTGGCTAGACATGGGCCCACATACGTCACTATGAACGAGGGCTAACAGTTGTTGTGGCACGTTCACCTTTACCACTAAAAGGTGATTTAGGCATTTTGCCTAAAAGACAAGATTCGCAGACATCATATGAATTAAGATCAAATCCGTCCAAGTACCCACTCTTGAAAGTGTGGATATGCGAGTCTTGTTAATGTGTCCTAGACGACAATGCCACATGTAAGCTTCATCTTTTAGATTACTCATTTTGAGCCTTTTGTTTGTTATTTTATGTTTAGGAGATTCATTTATATTCAAAATATAAAGGCCATTATTTGCAACAGCAGTGTAAATTTCTGCATCATTTTATATAAATAAACCCAGTGTTTCTAAATACAAAAGTGTACCCATGCTGGGTTAACAAAGATACACAAATATATTCCTAGTCAAACTAGGTATATAATAACAGTTCAAAGTTAAAGCATATGCCCCGAGGGCAATTCCAAAACAAAAGTCCCTACAGCCAAAACAGCAACTGGAGTTCCGCTGTTCCGTTTCCGACTCGTAGGTCAATCTCCCCTGAAGCCAGCATCCTGCTATCCTGCAGATCCTGCAAATCAGTACAAATATGAGCAGCACAACCAGAATCAAAAATCCAATTTTTAAAACTAGAAGTAGTCATATTTATCTCAATAACAAACATACCAGAGGCTAGTGCCTTGCCTGCCTTGATATCCTCCTTGTGTCCCTTCCCCATTCGGCAGTCACGTTTCCAGTGACCCTTCTTGGCGCAGTTGAGGTAGACATCTTGAGACTTGTCCCTTGGCTTCCCAGAAGCTTTTGTCAACTTGCCTTTACCCTTTTTCTTATGTTTCTTCTTCCTCACCCCTCCAGTAGCTTTGGGCCCATCCTTTGGCCTCTGAGAGGTCGATGTAAAGTGCGCCTCGCGCTTGCCCCCTTTTTGGAGTTCTTTTTCAGACTCCTTCAAAATGGATAACAGCTCTCCAAGAGTGTCATCAGTATCCATCAACTTATAGTTGATTATGATTTGTTTCCAAGTATCAGGAAGTGACTGTAAGATCAAATCTATGGTCAGCTCAGCCTCCAAGACTATTCCCATATTGGCCAACTCATCAATATCGGCGATCATTTGAGCCCCGTGGGCCTCAACTGATGCGCCTTCAGTCATTCGGGCGCGGAAGAGTTTCTTCACCAACTCATATCTCTCCATCCGCTTATTGGAGCGGTGGAGATCTCGCAGTCTAGCCATCATATTATAAGGATCCAAGTCCCTATTTTGCGACGAAAGTGCTGAGTCATCGAAGCTAACATAATAGCCTGAGCTGTGTCACAATCACTGCTGTGAGTTTTCCATAACTCCAGCTCAAGTGGGTAAGTGGGCTTAGGCGGGAGAGGTGTTTGTATAGTGTACAACATCCTCTCAGCCCCAAGGACTATCCTCAGGTTCATTTCCCAATTAGCGAAGTTTGTCCCCTTAAAGACATTGTCTCCCATGATGATGTCTCGGACATTTACCTTGCTAGCCATCTCAACTACGATAGTCCAACTATCTAGTTAACGATAAAATGGGTACAGTCAAACTGTTACAAGAAAAAATAACAATGAATTAGTCCAACTAATTTTAATTATTTAACGAAATAATTTTGAAAGACACGTAAGGCTAAGTATCTGAATGAAATTGCAAATTCAATACTAGCCTCCCACTATTTTTATCAAGTCTCTAACCCTCTGTTGAACTCGGGAAATCCTATTTCCTAGTGGGCTAGGATCCCGTTAAATAACACACAATCTTGACTTTGGCCAACAAATTGTATGCTATTTAACTAGGTAGATCTCAAAGATCAATTGGATCCAATCCAATTCCTAGATCCGGTTAGGTGGACATCCAAGTCCAAAACATATGTATATATACTTATGCCAATGTATCTAATACATTTTCTTAACCATATCCTCCGAACCATCTAGGCCTTGGCTTTGGCACAACAAACCTAATGATTCCGGTCAAGCGGGACCCATTGACAAGGAAAGTTTCGTAATCAATGTCATTGGACAAGAAGCGATCTTGACTTTGGCCAACAAATCACAACTTGGACAAGACACCGATGTGGAACAAAACTCTCATGATTCAAGTACATCCTCAATTGACAAAAGGTCTTGACTTTGGCCAACAAACCAATGTCAATTTTGGATCTTGAACAAGAATCATTCAATGGAAGGATAATTGCTTAATATAAATTGAGGGATTTATGCGTAATTGGCAACCAATTTATTATCTTTGTTAGGTCTCATCATCAAACACCCTTAAGCATGCTTCTAAAACATCATAAAGTGCATAAAATAAATTAATAGTGATATACGGATGGATATGTAAAACAATTTGTTCCTAGAACAAATCACTCCCTTTCCACTCCCCGCTAGTAATATTCTACTTCTACCCAATTACATAATACAATAAGAGAAACCTCATATACATTGAGGGGAATTAGGTGAGAAGAGAATACAAGAGAGATGAAAGAGATAAGGCTGGACACGCAGGTCCAATTTATAAATTCTAAATTTATAATAATTTCTAAAATTACCCTTTCCCTTCTAATATCCATCCGCTATACACTATTCATTCATCACATACATGTATATTCATTCAAGACATGCTATACAACCAATCTAATCCATTAATTAGTCTTTGTTTAAGTGATCATCCAATGTTCAATCAACGGTTTGATTTTGCGCGAGTCCAACTCGTTTGAGAATAAGTACATAAGGTACGAATTCATGAATTATATCGAACTACCCGTTAAATCCAATTTAAGTCGCATTCAATATTAATTCAATTTATTTAATTCCAAATTAAATGATTACACTTTTAATGTGCTTTTAAAGATTAGATTCTTAATCTTATCAAATTGGGTCTCCAAGCCCAACTAACATCCAATGTGTGTTTAATTAAAGTCCGATGGGCTTTCAATTGATTTATAAAGGCTTGAGCTTTGGTCAATGTGGGTCAAACCCAATTACCAAGCCCAAATAAGGAATCACCCTTAAGTGCCATAAAATCAATTTCAAGCCCATAAGGCCCAATTAAACATAAAAGTCCATTAATTAAATTTTAATATTCCAAATTTTAAAATTCAATTAATTAAAGTGTAATGCATGATTAATTCATTAAACCAAATATTTCAAAAACACCAATTTAATTCATTAATCATCAATTGTTCAAAACACTTGTCTAACATTTATTTGAACAAAAAACAAGTCCTTAAACATGTCATGTTGTATTCGGCCAAGAGAGATTTTTGCGGTTCGATTTGTTTTTCAATCCAATTGAATCACTAATCTATTATACGTATTGATTTTAAGTCATCTAATGAACTTGAAAGCAAAAATTCAATAAAGTGAAAAGACCTCCATTTTCGGTCAAGCATCAATTTTAGGGAAAAAATCATCCAATGCATTTTTCTCAAAATTGATCATGTATTACATCAAATATTCTACATTTAATCATGCTTAAGTTATCTAATAAACTTGTGCATGAAAAATTCCAAATCAATAAAATGACCTACACATTCGGCCAAGGCATCAATTTTGGGGAAAAAATATCCAATACATTTTTCTCAAATTGATTATGTATTACATCAAATAACAAACATTTAAGCACACTCAAATCATCCAATGAACTTGTGCATGCAAAAATTCAACTTAATGGAAGTACCTCACATTCGGCCAAAGGAACATTTTGGGGAAAAATCATCCAATGTTTTCTCAAAATTGATCATGTATTACATCAAATATTATACATGTAATAATGCTTAAGTTATCTAATAAGCTTGTGCATGAAAAATTCCAAACCAATGGAAGCACCTCCACATTCGGCCAAGACAACCACTTTGGGGAAAAATCATCCAATGCATTTTTCTTAAAATTGTTCATGTAATATATCATATAACATACATATAAGCATACTTTAGCATCCAATTTCACAAGAACATGCTTCAATCAATTTTCCCCAAATTAACCCTAATGTATTTCATACTTAAACATGGCTCTGATACCATTGTTGGTTTCTATAATTAGTCCCAAAGAAAGATTAAGCCATAGAAATACAAATAACATACATGCAAAGCTAGAAGGATGGCGGAAACATACTTACAAAGCTTTGTGACGAAAATGGTGAAGAGGATCCTTGAGCCTCCAAGGTGGGTGATATGCGGCCAAGAACAAGAATGATAGAAGTTGCAAATCTTGGGGCTGTTTTCGGCCAAGAACTTCAGTGTGAGAAGCCTCAAATCTTCTAGTATTCCAAGCTCCAAATGCGTTTCCCTATCACCTCCTTTGATCCCTTGTTGTGCTAGCAAAATGGAGAAAACAAGTTTCTGCCATGGATGAAGGTCACGACCTTCGTGAGGAAGAAGGAGAGGAGAGGATGATGTATCTTTTTTTTTTGTTCTCTAAAGGTTTCTAAAACCGTGAGTGACAAAATGAAAAATAAAAGAATTGATATCAAATACCAAAAATCAATTTTTTAATCAAAAACCTTCAAAAACCGTGAAAGGTTTTCCCTCCAAAATGAAACCCATCATTTGCCATCATTACCACACTTTGAGAATAGAGATAATGTGTGCATCCCTTAAAGGTGACTAGATACATACCATCATCTATTCGTATCAAGTAATGAGATATCGCGATGCGATTTGCGGATACCACTCGATTCAAAATACGAATGTGTCCGCAAACACTTTCGGGCTCGGTTTCGCTAATTCCGAATTAACGAATTTGCCCCGTACGAAACATATATCGGATATCAAACAACTAGTCTCTTTAAATCGGACAATCCTGACCTGGTCATATTGTCCCGACGGTTGCAACCTTTTATAGAGTACTAGTTCTGTATCCTGTGTGATCATCATCTCCATATGTCTGAAGTGATACTTCCATCTTGACATCACATCCAGTACACTACGATTCTCGATAAACCCAGAAGAGGCTACACAGAACCGGTTAAAGCCCTGAACCACCAAAACCAAAGTTTACCGATTGTCGCAAGTACTAGCGATGCAAGTCTCAGGTTAAGACCATATACACCTACCCTGATGCGGCCTCCCATAGACACGCAGACATACTACCAATGGGATTCCGTCGGGTCTATCCAGAGCGAAGCTGTTTTCCGTACCATCGGTAAAACACAACCTCCTATCGCACTTGCATAAGTATCCAATACTTAAATATATGAGAACTATGCCGTTGTGCCATCACAACTCGCACAAGTGCAATACTAGTCTATTCCGCATTATCGATGTCCGATCTCGACAATACTCCGACTAGGGATATTTAATGATTAAACCTTTTATATTGATACTGTCTCATATCATCTCAATACGGAACTAATCATACGGACTTTTGCCATTAAAATATCAAAGAAATAATTTTACAAACGGCAAAAGGCAATTTCATTATCACATAGTTAATTTTGTACAATAATACAATATCATTTACAAAACAGTGACGCTATGGGTCATAATGTCTAACAGCATCCGCGTCGCGACGCACACAGCTTCAACGTCGCGACGCACACAGCTTCAACGTCGTGACGCGTGGATGACATTTTGCCTATAAATTGAAACTTCCAGCAAAATAAATTTTCATACTTTCTTTTCGAATTCTCTATAGAATTTTAGGGAGAGAGTGTCTTGTGTGTTTATTTATTTAAGCTTTCTGTAATGTCTTTTTATTTCAGTAATAAATTACGAGTGTTCTTAATTACAAAATGAGTATCTAAAAGGGTGAAGCTTTTATAATGAAACTTAGATCAATCTCGCTTATATCATAATAAATAAGTTGAAACCTAATGATTAAAACTTGATTTAAATCTGGATTAATTATTGACATATCTTGCTACCGCCTATATGGCTAGTTTTATATGTTTTGGCATAACTAAATACCTAACTGGACTTGTTATCGACAGAAATGAGCACCACTTTTACGCTTTGTTTTATATGTTTTGGAATAATTAATTCCTGAGATAAATTAATTGGGTAACATTGGCAATTTATATATTATAATAAAATGAGATTTCAAAATTTGAAATATTAAAAGTGGATCCCCTACTCCAACATTTTATTTTATTATTGCTTATTGACCTAAAAATTTCCAACTATTTCAACAAATCAAATCGTTTTCTTTTTCGCTATACTTATCATTCCATTTTACTAAATCTATTCCTTAAGGATCGACCCCGGACTTACCGTATTATTTTATTACTTCGACACTCTTATACTTGGGAGTAAAGAACCACTTTTGATCTTGTCAAGTTTTTTGCGTCGTTGCCAGGGAATTATTATTTAGTATATAGAATAACTATTGTAATTAATTTTCTTTTCTTTTATTTTTTATTTTTCTTTTTTCCAATTTTATTGAGTATTATGTTTACATTTTTAGATTTTTGTATGTAGTTTGTTTTTTTTATTGCATGAAATACTGGTCTCGATCATCTAGTGATAGATTATATAGAGAGTCTCCATTACCTTTATGGTTCGACAAAATGGCTGAAAACCAAAATGAGAACCAAAATGAAAATCCACCTGCCCAAGTTGAAAACCCAGTTGATCAGGAAGAAAATGAGTCTCAGCATAACAATCATCATAGGACACTCAGACAATTTATAAATCCCACTAGAACAGGATCTCCATCTTGCATTGTTTTTCCTCTAGATGCAACACATTTCAATTTGAAATCAGGTATCATCCATCTTTTACCCACATTCTATGATCTAGAATCAGAAAATCCTTATCAACATTTAAGGGAGTTTGAAGAGGTATGTAACACTTGCACAGACCAAAATTGTAGCATGAATGTAATTTGTTTAATGTTTTTTTTCCTTTTCTTTTTAAAGGATAACACAAAAATTTGGTTGCAAAACCTTAGGTCGGGATCTATTAGATTATGGGATGACTTACAGAACAGTTTCTTAAAAATTTCTTTCCGCCTAATAGGACAAATTCCTTTAAGAGGAGAATCACAACCTTCACACAAGAGTCGGGGGAACCACTTTACCAATGTTGGGAGAGGTTTAAGGAAATGTTAAATGTTTGTCCACATCAAAGGTTTGAAACATGGAGGCCGGTTGCCTACTTCTACGAGGGTTTAGCACCCCAAGGTAGATAATTAGTGGAGATGATATGTAATAGTGAGTTTAGGGACAAGGATCCCTAAGATGCACTAGATTACCTATAAGACATAGTAGAGAATGCACAACAGTGAGACATAGTTGGCACCTATGAGTCGTCTGTAAAAACACAGTCATCTAATAGAGGTATGTTTAACCTTAGGGAAGACCATGACCTTGCTGCCAAGTATGCATCTTTATCTAAAAAAATTGAGGCTTTAGAAACTGGGAAGAGTGATCATGTCAAGTAAATTCATGAAGTCCTATGTCAAATCTATAATTCAAATGAACATGCCACATAAATTTGCCCATCATTGCCAGCCCTGCAAGAATGTCTCTATGACCAAGTCAGTTCCATAAACACATTCAATAGACCAAATCCAAACCAATACTCACAAACCTATAATTCTGGTTGGAGAAATTATTCAAACTTCAATTGGAGGAATGATAAGCAAACACAATCATCGCAACAACATCCCCAGGTTCACTAGAAATTCCTAAATTCCTAGAATTATGCACCATATGTCCCACCACTTAGGAAAACCATTGAAGATACCTTGAATGCATTCATGGAGAAACATGAAGTCATCAATAACCAAAATGCACAAACGATGAATGATTTGAAGGAAACGTTTTCTAAAATTACATCTGCATTAACCATTAATGAGAAAGGAAAATTTCATACACAACAACAGTCGAATCCTAAGAGTCATCTAAATCCTCACGAGGGTAGTTCGGGAAATCAACATTTAGACCATGTCAAATCTGTTATTACTCTTCATAGGGGTAAGGACATCCATAGACCTATTCTTGAACCTCGCGAAGCTGAGAATAAAATCGATTCAGAGGGTAAGGAAATGGTTAATGAACCATTACCCGTCATTGATAATAATAGTTTTTCTCATGCACCTCCATTTCCTCAAGCATAAAAAACAAAGAAATTGAATCATTCCCCATAGATTTATGAAATATTCAAACAGGTAAAGGTTAATATTCACCGTTAAAAAGAAAACATCAGGTAAGAAAGACATGGTTTTCTAGCTGAACAGGTAAGTTTCATTCTTTCAACCAATAATGCATTAAAATATAAGGAATCTGGTTGTCTAACTGTTTCTTGTATTATTGGAATTCAAAATATTGAACATGTTTTACTTGATCTTGGAGCTAGATTAAATTTACTTCCATTTTTGGTTTACCAATAACTTAATATTGGCGAGATAAAACCAACCTCAACTACTCTTTTACTTACCGATAGATCAGTTAAGGTACCGAAAGGAATTGTGGAAGATGTGTTATTGCAAGTCGATAAATTCATATATCATGTGGATTTTATTATCTTCGAAACACAACCTATGGCAGACAGTTATAAGCCAATCCCTGTAATACTTGGTCTCCATTTTTAGCAACAGCTAACGCTTTAATTAATTACAGGAATGAAATCGTGAATCTGTCTTTTGGCAACATGACATTGGAACTAAATATTTTTAACATGTGTAACAACCATATGATGAGGACAATGAAACTGAATTCATAGAATTAATTGAACCAATTGTGGATAAGCATATTTAGCGGAGTTTATCGGATCCCATGAAAATTTGGACTGTGATAAGCGGAAAATATATCAATATTTACCGCACTTTTTACTTAATATTTTGTATAGTTTCTCGGATATTATGAATATATTGATGTGTTTTGTGTTATTTTGTAGATAAATAAATATCGGGACTCACTGGAATCAAATCGGGGCTAAAACGGTGAAAAACGGATCAAAAGGGTAAAATGGGAAATTTATTGTTCACGCGTCGCTACACTGAAGCTCAATGCGTCACAACACCGAAACAACATCACGTGCATCATCAATGCGTCATCATGTGCATTATCATTGCGTCATCACATGCATCATCACCGCGTCATCATGACATCAGCATAATTATTGATTTGCAGATATTTGTACAGTATTGTAGCACGCATCGCGACACGGAAGACTTTACGCGTGGCGACGCGTGGCATTTTTGGAGCCTATAAATAAAGGATGAAATAAAGGAATTCTTCATACTTTCTTCAGGGGAATTTCCTTAGAATACTAAGAAGAAAGTATCTTGTTTGTTTAATTTCTGTTTTCTTGTATATAATTTTTATTTTAAGTAATAAATCTTTCTTTGTTTTACTTAAAAGCATAAGTAGGTAACTTCTTTCTGCTGGGGTGAAGGTTGATAAGTGCATGAAAGTGTACTTTGAACATCGCTAACTCGGCTTAATTATTATGTATTTAATCTTAATCATAGTTTATTTTATGTTTTATGGATATTGGAGCAATTGTACATGTTTCATGACCTTACAGACATATCGGAAGCAAGTAGGAACGAGCAGGAATGCAGGAAACATAATCATGCAAGCCTGAATGCCCGTCGCGATGCGGCGACGTCTTCCAGGATCCTATTTTGTTCGTATTTGATGCATAAGGACTCCGGGGCCGCTCTATATAAACCCAAGCTCATACATAACCCTAAAGATAGAGAAAAATAGGAGAAAAATAGATAGAAACAAAAGAGAAACACACAATAAAGAGCCCAAACTCAAAATCAATGGAGGAGAATGAAGAACTCAAAGAAACCATGACGTCTCTCTGATCTATCAATGTTGTATCTATTTCTTCCATGGAGAGCTAATCTCCTAGGCAAAGCTAATGATGAACTCTTGTATTTGAATTTCTATGTTTATATTGTTGATTCTTAAAGTACCTTTTAATGTTGTTGTTCTCTATTATCTTTCGCTTTATAATCCAGAAACTTGTTTTGTCAACTCTCATATAGATCCAGTCATGCTTCTTCTATGTGTGATTTGTGAAACCAGTTGTGACTGGTAAAGTTATTTTATATGTTGGTCTTCTGCTGCAGTATTGCCTGAGGGTATATTGTCGACGTTATATAGCTCGTAATGATAACTTTTTTGTGTTGTTAACATAGAGAAAATAATTATTTATTACCTTAGAATTTAATAGGTGTAGAATTGAATATCTTCCAATTGTTGGTTTGGGATGTGAAACCTTAAATTGTGTAATAAAATGAATCAATAACTGAATATAAGAGCTTGATACAAGAGGGATTCCCGATGTTTTGATGCCTTTCTCTACTGATATTCCTAAGAATTTATCTATAATTTTTATCTTAAATTGCCAATCCAATCTTTTCTTTAAATAAATTATTGCTAAACATTTTTGCTTAAGTAAATAGTTACTTGTAACCATCTTTCTGAGGAATCGCACCCCAATTATACTGCGATAACCGTAAGTACTTTTTGGGCGTAATCAAAATTTTGCACCATTGCCAGAGAGACGGTTTACAATCTAAAGGAGTAGGTTTGCTTGGTCAAACACAAAGCAGTAACTTCATTCTTTCTTTAACTTTTGATATTTATATTTATTTATTATTTATTTACTTATTTTATTTCAATTTTAGTTTTAGTTTTAGTTTGATTTTAATTTTAGTTTATTCTTTTTATTTATTTATTTAATTTTGTTTTATTTTTACTGTTTAGTGTTTTACTTGAGTTAATTGCATGCCTAGACGTAGAGATCGGTTTGGTAGATTTGTTAGGATTGAAGAGGAAGATTCAGATTCCGATAACATATTTAAAAATATTTTTGCCACACCATCCGAGTCTAACACACATACTATGAGTGAGTACGAGAGACAACCCATGAGGACTCTTGACGAGTACCTACATCCCACTCACACAACTACACCATCTTGCATCATGTTTCCTCATAATGCACCATAGATAGACTTTAAACATGGGATGATGCAGTATCTCCCAACCTTTCATGGTTTGGACAACGAGAACCCTTATATGCACATTACAGAGTTTGAAGAGGTTGTAGTGACTTTCCATGACCGGTTTGGAACCACTGACACAATTAGACTTAAGTTCTTCCCTTTTGCCCTTAAGGATATAGCTAGGAGCGGGTTGTATTTTGTACGACCTCAGTCAATAGGATCATGGGGCAGATGACACAAGCATTCTTTAACAAATACTTCCCACACCATAAGATGAATGCCTTGAAAAGACAAATCTCCTCCTTCTCCTAGAGAGACAGTGAAACCTTTATCAAACGTGGGAGAGGTATAAAGAGATGTTAGCTAGTTGCCCTTATCATGGATATAATAGTTGGCGCTTAGTAAGTTATTTTTATGATGGTCTAACCCCTAGAGAGCGCCAATTCATGGAGACAATGTGCAATGGTGAGTTTATAAGAAAGGAACCTGATGAGGCACTCGAGTACATAGATGACTTAGCCGAGAAATCCTACACTTGGACTGGACCTAAAGTTGGGAAGCGGCTGCGAGTCCTCATCGAAAAATTAAAAATTATGATGCCGCTATCCCTTTGCCCACGACCCATTGTTTTGATTATTCTACAAGCCTAGGCATGTTACTATATATTCTAAGCATAAAAACTCATAAAACATGCAAAGAAGATAAACCTATACATGCTAACTATCATAAGAACTCTAATTAAAATAAAGAAAGAAAAAGACTTACTTGAACCGAAGACTCATCCAGTCCTCCCTCCAGTCATCAAGCTTTTCTTGAACTCAGCAAGCTCTTCCACGTTCCAAAGAACCACCCAAGTGTGTGGCCTCCAAAGGTGCACACACCAAAGCCAAAACTCAACGGCAAGACTACGCCTTGAGTGCACATGTATTTTGCCCTTGGTGCTAGCCTAGGAAAATACCTCAAAACTTTTAACTTGAGATTCCTCTAGTCAATTAGATTTAAGGATCCTCAAAATCAGTGGCTTACTCATAAACTTTAGAGTTGCTCACTTATATAAACCCAAGATATGAAAGGTTTTGGTGTAAAAATTTGTAAAGAATTCTTCGGGTTTATATAGGTGCTCCAAAGACAACAAAATTAATTAAGAATCCGATGTGGGATAAATGCTAATTAAATCTTAGACATTGGATCTTAATATAGTGGTTTAATGAGATTAAAAAACCCTAATAAGAGTTTGGGCCGAATTGGAATTAAAAAAAAATTAAAAAAAAAATAAATGCAGATTTATTTATTTATTTTCTTATTCATTTTTCCAATTCCCAAAGTGCCCCTATCGTCATTCACCAATCCCTAAACCACTTTGGAACCTAATAAATGATCTGTTCAATAATTAAACACTTTGAACCAATTATGAGATAACCATTGCTTGGTGGCTTGCATCATGGGAATATCATTCCCGATGATTAATATGTCATCGACATATAATATATGAAATATAACAGCACTCCCATGACTTTTCCTGTAAACACAAGGCTCGTCTACATTTTTGATGAAGTCAAATTCTTTGATTGTCTCATCAAATCATATATTCCAATTTCTGGAGGCTTGCTTGAGTCCATAAATGGATCATTTAAGCTTGCATAATTTATTATGATCATCCTTAGATGCAAACCCCTCAGGTTATGTCATATAGACTTCCTCTACGAGGTTCCCATTAAGGAAATCTGTTTTGATATCCATATGCCAAATCTCATAATCAAAGTGTGCAGCTAGTGCCCGTAAAATTTGAATGGACTTTATCATTACAACAGCCGAGAAGGTTTCGTCATAGTCAATTGCTTGGATTTGGCTATAACATTTCACCACCAACCTAGCCTTATAGGTTTGGATGTTGCCTTCTGCATCAGTTTTACGCTTGTAAATCCACTTGCAGCCTATGGGTTTTATCCCTTAAGGTGCATCCACCAAGTCCCATACTTGATTCTAATACATAGAGTCTATTTCGGATTTCATGGCCTCAAGCCACTTGACTGAATCAATGTCACGCATTGATTCGTCATAACTGATGGGATCGTCATTATCAATGACATGATCATGTTCCTTATCAAAATGGAAACCATATCTTTCAGGCTTATATCTTTCCCTACCAGACCTTCTAAGTTCATAACCTTGTGGTTGTTCCGTCGCTGCCCTTTTTGAGGGGTCTGGGGTTTAGTTCTATGTTAGTTTGTTCTTCTCGAACCTCATCGAGGTCAAGTCTACTCCCACTATATCTCTTAAGCAGGAGTTCATTCTCTAGAAATTTAGCATTTCATGAGACAAATGTTCTTTGTATTGGGGTTTTGGGAGATGGGGCGCAGCGGAAGCGCGGGTTCAGGCGAAATCGTATTTTAAAAACTTTTTCAAAATACCAAATAAATTATTAAGTATCTAATATGAATAATTTATTCATATTTCACCTAAACCTATTTATTCAATATCAAATATTAACATAAACATAGTTGAAACGATGCGAAACTTTTACGAAAACCGTTTTTTCGTAAAATGACGTAAACCATGTTTTTGACCGAACAGACCACCCGACACTTATGGAAACTGCCAAGGTCAGCTCCAATAGGGTCGGGGCAGTTCATGGGCTGCCCGAACAGTGACGTACTCACTCTTTGGACAGCCGTCACCCGGTTGGCTCAAAATCCACCCGGTAACAATGTTTTTGGCCGTTTTCGCTTATTTCAAGTCGGAAATACTTTTCGGCAATTGTGCCAACTCCCAAAACACATCCAAAAAATTCATAAGACAACAATTTCATTACAAAATCAGATTCATGATCTACTTCACACATGAACAACTCTAAAACAATTATAGGCTATCGTAGAGTGGATCAACAACTCTAGAATGGCAACCTATCAACAATTGATCTAATTGGATGCAAATTACACTAATTCCATCCATAATCTACTTCACACATGCCTAATCTTCCATCACCAAAAATCACAACCAAAAGCCCCAAATTTTTCAGATTTGAAGAACCGTAGATTGTCAAGAAACAAGAAACAAGATTTCTAGGCTTTGGGTTTTTGAAGACTTACCTTAAATTACCAAGTTCCTTAAACTTTTACTTGATTTTCCTTCAAATTTGTGCTTGAATCATCAAGCTTCATTGAAAACCCATTTCATCTTTGTTTTTTAGACTTTCGGCTGTGATGAATTGTGAACAAGGGAGAGAAACAAAATTTTCCCTTTTAAATAAGGATGTGGATGAAATTTAGAGGGCATTTTTGTCCATTTGCATTATTTAATCCAAATAAATAAATAAATATGCATGTTAAACTTTATATTATCCAATCAAAATTGGACAAACATAAAGTTTAATTAATGCAAGCCAAATGTACCAATAATAATTAAACAATTTATGTAACATTAATGGAAAATTTTATTAATTAATAATTCAAATATTTACAATTAAATATCAAAAAATTAATTAATGTAATTATTATTATATATGTATTTTATTTACAATAAATACAAAATACATATATTTATGGCATGTGTCAAAATCTCATTTGACGAATAATTAATGTGTATCTAATCGTATTATGTATCAAATACAATACACAATATTATTAGCGGACAAAATCCCCTAATGCATGTGTTATCGTTTACCGATTAAATGAATCTGACTTAACTTACTTAATCCTGTGAAGTATTATGAATAATCCATATTATCATATCGAGTTGCCCAATTCCTCAACGAGTACACTTCATATTGTGGGACTCTCTAAGTTTAGGTCTATCCGTCACGAAATCCAATTTCATGTCCATAATCCACCCACCCATGGATTATGACGACCACAGATATAATCCCTCCGTCACATGCCATCCGTATTATACCTGAGATATAGATGAGAACGTCAAATCTGTTCGGTATAATACTGTCAACTTTCAATTTATGATATCTAAATAACACTCAGAACTAATTTCCAAAGTTATACCACGACCATGGATTTACGAGATCGTAAACACGTGAGGATTCCTATGTCCTGTACACAGGACTGACGAATCCTATCTTGATACGCACTGTATTTCATGAGCATCCGTCCACACCCAACGAACAAGTGGAGGTCTGATCATGGCTAGATCGTTGACGTGACTGCCATCAAAGTGTAGGGGATAGCTCATATATCCACGGTGGTATCTCAAGTCGAAAGACCACTATGCTCGCTCAACTCGAGTAGGTTCCTATTGATGTTGGTGCACCATCTATTAGGAAACCTTCAGTGAGTCATTCAGTGTCTTATCAAATAAACACCTACATGTCTATACGAGTCTCCCAAGACTCATGGTTCATGGGATAAACCATCGGACCAAGTCATGATATACGACATGTACTGGTCTCAACGGATCTTACTAACCAACCCTTGTTAGTAAATCTTGACCAGAACTTTATTTAAGGATATACAACTAATAGTGCGCTTCCCAATGTTAATTACAACTACGTTTAACTACGAAACTGCGCACTGACTGTAAATACTAGGGTCTTTGTCTACATACACATGTCACTAAATCAGATTCAGTTTTCAATCTAATCATAATCAGATATCTATCGTGATTAGATCGAATAAGTGTAGAAAAACAAGGGCGCTACCACTAAATTAGTAATTTATAGAAAATACAATTGCTTGTATCTATGAATCAAACAAAAATACGATCCGGATTGGCACTCCGATCACCAACCCTAACAATTTCTCACACCCTAACAAAAATGCGTCGCCTAAGTATTCAGTACCTTAGTCAGACCTTAGTGACTTAATACTTTTATTAAGCTGGTTTTATACTTCAGCTTTAAAGTCTTTGAATTTCTCAAAGGCTTCAGATTTGTACTGCATAAGGTACATATACCCATATCGCGAGTGATCATCGATAAAGGTAATGAAGTAGGAGAATCCACCTCTAGCAGTGACTGACATTGGTCCGTATACATCAGAGTGTATGAGTTCTTATGTCTCCGCTGCACGCTGTCCTTTACCTTTGAAAAGTAATTTGGTCATTTTACCAAGTAAACAATACTCACAAGTTCAATAAGGTTAATATTCGAAGGGTCTGAAATACCCATCCTTATGTAGCTTAGTTAATATTATTTCATTGATATGTCCTAAACGACTGTGCCATAGAAGTGATTCATTGAGATTATTCGAGTTAACGTTGTATATATTAGAGGTTGAACATTCTTTTTGTTAGTTTGTAAGACATAGATACCATTATTCAAAATACAATCTCCATATTTTATTTCATTGAAATAAATAGATCATTCATTACAACTTATTAGGCATGAAAAGCCTTTATTACATTAAGAAAAAATTGAATTGATGTTCTTTACTAGAGAAGATACATAAACACAATCTTCTAAGTCTAAAACTAAACCGTTCGGAAAAACTAATGAAAAAGTCCTCACGCATAATGCAGCCAGTTTTGCTCCATTACCCATGCGTAAGTCAACCTGCCCATGACGAAGTCTCCTACTGTTTCTCAGGCCCTGCACATTGTTACACAAGTGAGTCCCACAACCGGTGTCAAGCACCTAAGTAGAAGGTTCAGAGTTTTGAGAATATAGTTTAATCATATACAACATACCTGAAACATTGGGCTTCTTGGCCTTTTGGGCTTCCCTAGCTTCCTTGGCTTTCAAGGATTTGTAGTCTTTCTTCCAATGACTCTTCTTTCCATAAAAGAAATATTTCCCACTTCCATTTTTCTTCTGCACCTTACCATTGGGCTTTTAGGTGATCTGGAGACTTGGCCTTGCCCTTATTTTTCTTTGGGCCTCGTGGCTTCAGGTCCGTACCCGTAAGCATGACGGAGGTTTTTAAGCTCCGGTTTCAAGTCCTTATCTGCTTGCTTTATCAGATTGTGCAATTCTGCTAAAGTAGCTTTTTTATTAGATAGATGAAACTGGATAATAAAGTTAGAGAAGTCTTTTGGTAAGGACTGAAGAATTAGATCGTGACCGATCTCATGATCCATGATGAACCCGAGGTTGGCCAATTTTTCAATTTCACCAACAATCTTAAGCACATGTCCAATAACAAATCCTTTCTTATACGTTGTTTGGAATAAGGCACATGACACTTGGAATCTCACGGTATGAACAGAAGTTGCATACAACTCCTTCAAGTGAAAGATGATGGTTTGATCATCCATATCTTCGTGAGCTTTCTGAAGTTCATCCGACATAGAGCCAAGCATTATGCAAACTGCTTGCTAATCATCATCAATGTGTTTCTTCCAAGCATCAAATGTATTTTGGTCAGCATCTTCTGCGGGTTCTGGGGGAAATGGTCTTTCAAGAACATAGAAAATCTTTTCTTGTCGTAAGGCAATTTTAAAATTTCTAAACCAGTCATTATAGTTGTCCCCTTTGAGCGTATGCTCATCAAAGATGGAACGAAGTGATATTCTGTTTTCCATTTTAATGTTTGTGAAATATTTTAACCCACATGTTTAAAAGAGAATGTTAAAATTAGGAATATGTTTTCATTAATGTTTCATAATAACATGGGCTTTTAATATTATAATGTTGCTCTATCTCAATTGTTTTAAAATTTTAAGCAAATTGCATCAACCCCAATATGATGGATTTCTTGTGGGCAAGGATCCCATTATCATCATTTCACAGCTCCGACTAGGGCCGGTCGTTATAAAATATGATAATTAGGTAGGTTCCCAACCTGATATAAATCATAAGTCCTTGATCATTGGGTTGGGTAATCAAACATGCCATAGCTTATGCTAGTCCTTATGGAAACCCAATCTTTGCCACTAAGTTATAATACTACGCCTAAGGGTCGCTGCGTCTTATGACTCAGAAAAGTCAAACCAATATCAATAGTACGATTTATGGACAAATTGGTATTGGTCAGTCCCTAAAGCCTAGTCCTGTCAATACGGTTTAAGCCATTTGGGTCTATACTTTACAATGGGAGGCAAATTTTAGACTTAAATTATATTGAGGATTTTAGCAAGTTTAAGTGAATAACTGTCAAATGGATTCCTCCATTGAAAATTCCCCAGATGGAGGTGTGGGACCATAAATTGGGCGACACATACTGTTCAAGTTCGCGGCCTGGTTGGGAGTACGGAGTAGCCACGGGACTAAACCGGAGAATAATGGAGTCGCCACCTGGTGTGAACCAGGAAAATGAGATTTAAGGCCGCACTCACCCTTCGCAAGGGAAGACCTCAAACCGTTGGGTTCGGAATGGTCCCTTACTTATGTCACTGTAATGAAGGAATTATGTAATAATTTAATCAAGTTTAAAACACTTATTTCCAAGAGTATCATGCTTCTAAATTCACATGCATACATCAACAAGTTCATCTAATTTACATGTAACACATATCCGAATTTGCATACAGCCTATTAGTATGTAATCTATGTCTCAATTTGCATACATAAAGATTAACACACGACAAGCATACAAGTTAATAAACACATTATACTCATACATGTGGGGAATACAGATGAACGACACCTACACAGTCTTGCATAATGTATAGAAACAATCAGGTTTATCATACGAAGGAATAGCTACTAGGGATAACTAGGTACAAAATCTGATGAAAATAACTCAGTTCAGTGGGCGCGCAATCGTGTAACGTTCGAGAACGCGTTCGAACGGAACCAGACCTGATGCTGATGAAACTAAGAAAGTGCGTGCGCGTTCGCATAGCACTTGTAAACGCATTTGAACGGTAAACAGAAGGTTCGCGTTCGTATGGCGTTCGAGAACGCGTTCGAACGGAACCAGACCTGATGCATGATGAAACTAAGAAAGTGCGTGTGCGTTCGCGTAGCATTCGAGAATGTGTTCGAACGGTAAACAGAAGGTTTGCATTCCGTGTAGCGTTCGAGAACGCGTTCGAACGGAACCAGGCCTGATGTATGCAACACAAAGAATAAAGACAATAATTTCAAGCTCAGTATGTCCGATAGAACGTATCTTGCATTCAACCGAACACACATCAACCGGCGCGGCAGAGCATCGTGGTAAAGGGCTTTAACCCCTCCCCATAGGGGATCTTTCATTGCACTTACTAAGCCATGAGCTCGATTGAATTATGCATACAAAGAATTAAAAACAATAATATCAAACTCAGTATGCCCGATTGAACGTATCTTGCATTCAACCGAACACACATCAACCGGCGTGGCAAAGCATTGTGGTTAAGGGCTTTAACCCATCCCCATAAGGGATCTTTCATTGCACTTACTAAGCCCATGCGCTAGATTAAATCATGCATACAAAGAATTTAAAAACATACTATCAACTAGTATGCCCGATTGAACGTATCTTGCATTCAACCGAATACACGTCAACCGGCGCGGCAAAGCATCGTTGTAAGGGTTTTAACCCCCTCCAAATGGGGACCTTTCATCGCACTTACTAAGCCCATGCGTTCGATTGAATCATGCATAAATAAGCAACATGCAGAATTCAGTGACGAAAATAAATAAACCAAAGCAACACAAAACAAAAGAGGGTGCCGTTTACTCAAGCAGTATGTGGAGTTGTATCCTGAGTACAGATCATACTACCGTTCATTAGGAATCGGCTATGAAATTTATGTCCGGGTTTCCATCCGATATACCGCGAGAGTTGACACATCTCTCATTTTATTCCAAAGCCACAACATACAACATCTCATGATTCATGCATATTTATCTACTCAAGGGCCACACCATGCTTTCAACATAACAATCATGCAAGCAATACTCAATAAATAATACAATAAAATAGAAAACGAGTGTGGAAAATACCCTCAGGTCTAACCTTTTTGCCAACTTTCAGGCTTGTGTTTCACGACACGGACGCGGAAGGGTAAGGCTTCTCAACTTCTCCGGTTCACTGGTTTAGCGTCCTAGCTCACTGTTTTGCTGTTTTGCTTGCTGTTCGGTGGGTTGCTCCGTTCTTTCTGCTTGCTGCTGTTCGGCCTCTGTTTTGCTGCTCACTGTTTCGGTCACTTGTTTTTGACGTTTCAACGGACTATCCGAGTGTTTTTTGTATGGGTTTTTAGTGTAGTCTTTTTGTGATTATTTTAAGGATTATGAATGCAATTTTATGTTACTGTTTTGAGGATTTATTGACTGTTTGAAGAGGATTTGGCTGCTGTTTTGGAGGTGTATTTTTGGTGATGTGTGGGGAGTTGTATTGGTGGTTGTAATGGCTGTTAATTCGGCAATGGAGAGGATGGAGGGTAGTGTGGTATTCTCGGCCAAAGAATGAGAGATGAAGAGAAGTTTTGTTTGTTGTGCTTCTTGCTATTGACTTGGTGGCTAGGGTTCTTGTGGTGTTGTGATTTCCGCGTAAGTCTTGTCTATGAGCTAGGGGAGTGCATGTCTTTGTTAGGGGTTGTTTATATAGAGAAGGGCTAGGGCTTCACCTTGTCTCATAAGGAAGGGATTTTGGCATTAAATGAGGATTTGATTTGGTATTCACAAGGAAAGGATTAGATTGAGGGGGGGCAAATCTTGGCTAGATTAGGAATACAAATATTTTATTTGTTATAATTGATTTTAATTAGGCATGATTTTGTTAAGTTGGTATATAATATATTTGATTTATCTTTATTAGGCATGCAATTTCTTTAATTTGTGTAAGTATTTTTATATTTTGTAGGTGATTATTTAGATTTTATTTTATTTGTTTTATTTAATTTGGTATATGACTTAATTAATTATTTTATTTAATTACATTATCTAATTAATATTTAAAATGTGTTTTTATTAATTGGGATGTGTTTTTATAGCCTTTGGGGTGCTAATTGGGCTGGGGTGCGAGGCTAGCAGCAAAACCAGAAATACCGACGCCGTTCGAACGCCCATTCGAATGCTACACGAACGCCCGCAATCTGCCTGACGTTCGAACGAAGTAACGAATGCAGCACTAACGAAGACAGTGAACTTGCGAAATGAATCTGATGACGTACTCATTCTGAATTTCCCCCTTCCGACCTCCGTTTCCTGCAATATCCTTAGCTAAAAAGGTATGCCTCCAACTGAGACTCATCATCGGGTTTCATATGCGAAAATGCAATGCCTACATTGCCCCCACTTTGATGGACTTGTGCAGTGTGTGACTTTGAACAATCCTATCAAAGTTATGCAATGCATTTTCACTTACCTGGCTTGGCTGCTGCTTCGAGTTGAGTTGGTGCTGGCAGTGGACCTCGATCCTGGGGCCATCCCAATAATTGCAACTGACAACGGGGGCACCTCGACCCTGGGCACCTCGACCCGGAACTACAACTGACAACGGGGGACTCGCCCTCAAGCTGATATGGGCCTCGCCTAAGCCACATGATATATGCCTCGCCCCCAAGCTGAAATGATGTGGGGCCTCGCCCTAAGATTCATTCCTGGATTCATTCCAAAATTTGACGGTGCGGGCTAGGATTTATTCCAAAAAAACTGATGATGTGGGCCTCAGTCTTAGGATTCATTCCTAGATTCCTTCCTGGATTCATTCCTAAACTCTGATGGTGTGGGCCTCGACCCTAGGATCATTCCAAAATTCTGACAATGTGGGCCTCGGCCCTGGGATTCATTCCAAAACTCTACTGATGTGGGCCTCGGCCCTGGGATTTATTCCCGGATTCCTTCCAAAATTCTGCTGACGTGGGCCTCGACCCTGGGATCCATTCCCAGATTCATTCCTGGATTCATTCCAAAATTCTGAGGATTCATTCATTGGATTCGTTCGATTCGCCAAAATTCTGAGAGATTCGGTCCTTGGATTCGTTCCAAAATTCTGACAATGTGGGCCTCGGCCCTGGGATTCATTCAAAAACACTACTGATGTGGGCCTCAGCCCTGTGATTCATTCCCGGATTCCTTCCAAAATTCTGCTGACGTGGGCCTCGACCCTGGGATCCATTCCCGGATTCATTCCTGGATTCATTCCATCCAAAATTCTGAGGATTCATTCCTTGGATCGTTCCAAAATTCTGAGAGATTCATTCCAAATTCTGAGAGATTCATTCCCTGGATTCATTCTAAATTCTGAGAGATTCATTCCCTGGATTCCAAATTCTGAGAGATTCATTCCCTGGATTCGTTCCAAATTCTGAGAGATTCATTCCCTGGATTCCTTCCAAATTTTGAGAGATTCATTCCCTGGATTCGTTCCAAATTCTGAGAGATTCATTCCCTGGATTCATTCCAAATTCTGAGAGAGTCATTCCCTGGATTCGTTTTAAATTCTGAGAGATTCATTCCCTGGATTCATTCCAAATTCTGAGAGATTCATTCCCTGGATCGTTCATGAAACTGTACTATTGCTGTTTCTGACTAGCTTGCCTTTGCGCTTTTCTCTTTCTTTCTTCGAAACCTGTAATATAAAACAAAACAAACACAAAAGGATGCAAAATGTGTTACGTGTATGCATGAGTTTCCTATCCCGTTGGGTTAGGTCTTCCGTCAATTCCCTAAGTGATAGCCCGTCTTCTCTTCTTAGGCAAATACCCGCTTCAATCTATCTACACTAATTGGTTCTGTGAACTCATTTCCTTTCTAAGTCTAACAGTCTCACTGTCTTCATTCCCAATTTTTGGATGGCCAACTTTCTTTTCTGCTTTCTTCTTCTGAGGATTCCCTACGTTATGAGTATCATAGTACCAAGATTGAATGCTTCTGTCACATGCACTCATGTTGCAAGTTGAGAAGTGGAGATTTTAGGCAAGTAAGCGAAATGAACTTCTTTATTATTGTTGAGAAAAGGTTCAAAAGAGCAAACAAAATCAATGTCTTTATTAAAAATGCAAGATAAACTTGGAGAAACAGCAGTGCCTTCTTCCTCAGCCTCTGATTCTTCATTGTTATTATCCCTTATCCCCATATGAGAAGCTTGGTGGTTGAGGGTTTGGAGGACAAAGGTTTCAGGCAAGCCAAAGTTGATCATTGAGGTGGGACGGAGTGGTAATTTGGTAGAGGATTCCTGTGTGGGCTGGGTTGCTCTCTTTCTGGGTCAGGTATTTTGTGGGTGTCAATCAGGTCTTGGATCTCATGCCTAAGGCGGGGGCAGTTGTCATTTCGTGACCCTTTTGCTGGTGAAAATAACAGAATAAGTTCAAGTCAAGGTAGTGCGACACATGGCTGGGGAGTGGTTTAGGTTCCAAGGGTTTCAGGAGTCCTTGATCTTCAATTTCCTCAAACACCTTTGATAGAGGGGCTACCCAAGTTGGAAAACATCTGTTCCTGATGGTAGTGACCTCAGCACTGGAAGACTTGGCTTCAGATTCCCTCAAAATTCCTTCTATTCTGGCCACAAAACTTCTTGTTCTCGACCTCATCTTCTTCAATATCCATGACATTTTCCCTCAACTGTCGGAAATCCGCAATCATTGAAGTCATCCTCTCAACTTGCCATAGATCGAGGGCTTAGTGCACTTGATGATCATTTTAATATGGTCCTTTCTCAGAGGCCGAGTCTGCATTTTCAGAAGCTGGCTTCTCCAACGGTCTAACATACTCCTTGAAGCTTTCTTCTGGCTTCTGCTTAGTGTTCTCCAAATCACGAAGTTACAATCAATCTCTAAGTCTGTAACATACTGTTTCAGGAATACATCTGCCAATTCCCTCCAATCCTCCTTAACCTTTCTTTCAAGGCTATGGTACCACTACAGGTGCCCCCTCAAGTGACATCCCAAACATCTTCTGAGCTTGGCGCGGTGTTAGGCCACTGAAACTCATAACTGACATATTGTCGGAGGTGGACCCTCGGATCCCCATTCCCGTTGAACTTGGCCATATTCGGCATCTTGAACTGAGCATGCATTTGTTCCTCAAAATCCATCACCTCATAGTCTAGAAATTCTTCGTCCTTACCCTTCATCTTACGGGTAACTGACTCAACCTGATCCCGAAGCTTCTGAAATTTTGCCTGAGACCCAATCACTCTCTCGTTGTTGCATGCTCTGTCATGTCATCATCAAAAGTGGGGATATCATCCCCCAACCCATCAGAGGCTCCTCGCGCCTCACATTCTCAGATTTCCCCCAGCACGGGGCACATCCATATTTGCCATGGCAGTTGTCATGGCTTGCACTGTTCGTGACCTTGGTGAGACCGTTTTCCAACTGTTCCAACGGGATACCTCAATATCTGATTCACTCATGTCTGTTCCAGTATTTTGGTGAGTCTTCCCTTTTCCCTAACCCAATGGGAATCTATGATGGCTTTCAGAACACAAGGGTTAACATGATGTATGTATGCATTGGGTGGCATGAGATGCATGTAACATATATACACATACTAATCAACTAAAATTTTCAAACAATCGGCCCGTTATCATTTAGAAGCTTTTGGGCTAACTGTCATATGAGTGAACTCGTCCCAGTTTAAATGGCCCAACGAGTACACATCTCATGGCAAGGAGCCCAACTAAATCCAATGGTAATGTTCCGAAAACAAGCACAAAGAAAGATAATGCAAACATACAACAATAATTTCTACAGAAATGGCCCATCAACATTTCAGAAAGCTTTGGGCCCAATGGTCATAAGGTACGAACTCGCCCCAGTTTAAATGGCCCAGCAAGTCCGCATTTCTGACAATGGTCCAACTGCATCCAAATGAGGATGGTCCACAAGCACATACTCAAGGAAATAATTGTACTTTAACCATACAACCCCGGTCTATGGGTGGGTTCGCAAGAGTGTAGACAAAGGCTCTCATCGGCGAAGGATGACCCATAACTAGGTCTCCCCAATCAAGGGTTCGAGCAACCAAGTGAGCGCATTCTTTTTTATACACTAAGGTACGTGCCAATGAGCTATGGTGTGTGATTGACTGTCAAATGGATTTCCCGTTGTAGATTCCCCAGAGGGAAGGTGGAGCGAGGCTCACTTAAATACCCGAGCCTCTTAGGCTCTTATCGCTTGGTGTTAGGAATAAACAACGAGTCCTCCAAATTAGTCCATCACAATAGGCTACGAGTAGATGGCCATATAGGTTCCTTCACAGCTTTTCCTTTTAGAAATGTAGTGAATGAAGGAAGATACCAAACCATTACCTAGCCTTAAAATGCCTTTGATTAAACCCCCATTTTATCCACTATAGACAACGGTCAATTAAAACATAAATCCAATCATTACAAGACAATATTCGGGGCCGATTCTCTATCCCCAGTGGAGTCGCCAGACTATGGGACACAGAAACAGGGCGACGCATGCTGATCCAGGCTCGCGGCCTGGTTGGGAGTACGGAGTAGCCACTGGGACTAAACCGGAGAATAATGAAGTCGCCACCTGGTGTGAACCAGGAAAATGAGATTTAAGGCCGCACTCACCCTTCGCAAGGGAAGACCTCAAACCGTTGGGTTCGGAATGGTCCCTTACTTATGTCACTTGTAATGAAAGGATTTATGTAATAATTTAATCAAGTTTAAGTAACACTTATTTCCAAGAGTATCATGCTTCTAAATTCACATGCATATATCAACAAGTTCATCTAAATTTACATGTAACACATATCCGAATTTCCATATAGCCTATTAATATGTAATCTATGTCTCAATTTGCATACATAAAGATTAACACACGGCAATCATACAAGTTAATAAACACATTATACTCATACATATGGGAAATACAGATGAACGACACCTACACAGTCTTGCATAATGTATAGAAACAATCAGGTTTATCATACGAAGGAATAGCTACTAGGGACAACTAGGTACAAAATCTGATGAAAATAACTCAGTTCAGTGGGCGCACGTTCGTGTAGCGTTCGAGAACGCCTTCGAACGGAGCCTGACCTGATGCATGAAACACTAAGAAGATATGTGCACGTTCGTGTAGCGTTTGATAACGCGTTCGAACGGTAAACAGAAGGTTCACATTCATATAGCGTTCGAGAACGCGTTCGAACAGAACCAGACCTGATGCATGATGAAACTAAGAAATTGAGTGCGCGTTCGCGTAGTGTTTGTAAACGCGTTCGAACGGTAAACAGAAAGTTCACGTTCGTATGGCATTCGAGAACGCGTTCGAACGGAACCAGACCTGATGCATGATGAAACTAAGAAAGTGCGTGCGCGTTCACGTAGCGTTCGAGAACGTGTTCGAACGGTAAACAGAAGGTTCGCGTTCGTGTAGCGTTCGAGAACGCGTTCGAACGGAACCAGGCCTGATGCATGCAACACAAATAATAAAGACAATAATGTCAAGCTCAGTATGTCCGATTGAACGTATCTTGCATTCAACCGAACACACTTCAACCGGCGCGGCAGAGCATCGTGGTAAAGGGCTTTAACCCCTCCCCATAGGGGATCTTTCATCGCACTTACGAAGCCCATGCGCTCGATTGAATCATGCATAAATAAGCAACATGCATAATTCAAGTGACGAAAAATAAATAAACCAAAGCAACACAAAACAAAAGAGGGTGCCGTTTACTCAAGCGGTACGTGGAGTTGTATCCCGAGTACAGATCATACTACCGTCCATTCGGAATCGGCTATGAAATTTATGTCCGGGTTTCCATCTGATATACCGCGAGAGTTGACACATCTCTCATTTTATTCTAAAGCCACAGCATACAACATCTCATGATTCATGTATATTTATCTACTCAAGGGCCACAACATGCATTTCAACATAACAATCATGCAAGCAATACTCAATAAATAATACAAATAAAACAGAAAACGAGTGTGGAAAATACCCTCAGGTCTAACCTTTTTGCCAACTTTCAGGCTTGCGTTTCACGGACGTCGGAAGGGTAAGGCTTCTCAACTTCTCTGGTTCACTGGTTTAGCGTCCTAGCTCACTGTTTTACTATTTTACTTGTTGTTCGGTCTCCGTTCTGCTGCTGTTCGGCCTCTGTTTTGCTGCTCACTGTTCAGGTCACTTGTTTTGACATTTCAACGGACTGTTCCGAGTATTTTTTGTGGGTTTTTAGTGTAGTCTTGTCTGATTATTTTAAGGATTATGAATGCAGTTTTTATGTTATTGTTTTGGGGATTTTAGGGACTGTTTTAAGAGCATTTGGCTGCTGTTTTGGAGGTGTATTTTCGGTGATGTGTGGGGAGTTGTATTGGTGGTTGTAATGGCTGTTAAAATTCGGCAATGAAGGGGATGAAGGGTAGTGGTATTCTCGGCCAAAGAATGAGAGATTAAGAGAAGAGTTTTGTTTGTGCTTCTTGCTATTGCCGTGGGTGGCTAGGGTTCTTGGTGTTTTGATTTTCGTGTAAGTATTGTCTATGAGCTAGGGGAGTGCATGTCTTGGTTAGGGGTTGTTTATATAGAGAAGGGCTAGGGCTTCACCTTGTCTCATAAGGAAGGGATTTTGGCATTAAAATGAGGATTTGGTTTGGTATTCAACAAGGAAAGGATTAGATTGAGGGGGGGCAAATCTTGGCTAGATTAGGAATACAAAATATTTTATTTGTTATAATTGATTTTAATTAGGCATGATATTTGTTAAGTTTGGTATATAATATATTTATTTATCTTTATTAGGCATGCAATTTCTTTAATTTGTGTAAGTATTTTTATATTTTGGTAGGTGATTATTTAGATTTTATTTGTTTTATTTAATTTGGTATATGACTTAATTAATTATTTTATTTAATTACATTATCTAATTAATATTTAAAATGTTGTTTTAATTAATTGGGATGTGTTTTATGGGCTTTGGGGTGCTAATTGGGCTGGGGTGCGAGGCTAGCAGCAAAACCAGAAATACCGACGCCGTTCGAACGCTACACGAACGCCGCAATCTGCCTGACGTTCGAACGAAGTAACGAACGCAGCACTAACGGAGACAATGAACTTGTGGAATGAATCTGATGACGTACTCATTCTGAATTTCCCCTTCCGACCTCCGTTTCCCCCGCAATATCCTTAGCTAAAAAGGTAAGTGCCTCCAACTAAGACTCATCATCGCGTTTCACATGCGAAAATGCAATGCCTACAGGAGGGTGGAGCGAACACTCTTAATACCCTTACCTATTAGTCTCTTATTGCCTTGGTGACAGGAATAAACAATAGATCCTCCAAATTAGTCCAACACTTTAAATATGCTTTAAGGTAAGCTTTGAGTAAATGATTATCTAGATGTCTTCACACATCTTTTCCTTTTGTCTATAAAAGGTAGTGAGTGAAGGAAGACACCAAATCATTATCTAACTCTAGTAATACCTTTGGTTAAATTAACTTTAGTTTGGAAAGTTTTATTAACGCCTTGGCCCCACCCCACTTGTACCTTTTATAATGTATTTTATTATAAACAAGTGATTTATATTTATTAGCCTTAAAGGTAATAAATCTCTAGTGCATCATGAAATAATTACTTAGCTAAGGGATAAACAATACACTCTATATTTCCTTAGAAAGTCTCTAGATTCTTGCACCCTAAAATAATCATGCCAATGCTAATCATACATAGAATCATCAAGCATATGAGTTTTAATATGTTGGAATTATTTTAGGCATTAAATAACTTTGATTAATATTTAATTATGATGTTGCATTTTATTTTAATCAAATAAATTTACTATTCTCATTTTTTACAGATGGTGTGAACTTTAAAAGCAATTTCACAATTCAAATATTAACCAAAATCATGCAAAACGTTTTCCTAAAAGTAAGTCCAGGGTGTTAGCTTTCCAACGAGCTATTACACACCCAATTTCGAGTTCAAATGAGAGAGAACTAATTAAAATAAAAACGGCACGATGATACCACTGTTGGGAAGCGGCCGCGAGTGCGCAGCGGAAAATTAAAAATTATGATGCTGCTATCCCTTTGCCCAAGACCCATTTGTTTTTATTATTCTACAAGCATAGGCATGTTACTATATATTCTAAGCATAAAAACTCATAAAACATGCAAAGAACATAAACCTAAACATGCTAACTATCATAAGAACTCTAATTAAAATAAAGAAAGAAAAGAGTTACTAGAACCGAAGACTCTCCAATCCTCCCTCCAATCTACAAGCTTTTCTCGAACTCAGCAAGCTCTTCCAATTTCCAAAGAGCCACCCAAGTTTGTGGCCTCCAAATGTGCACATACCAAAGCCAAAACTCAACGGGAAGACTACGCCTTGAGTGCACGTGTATTTTGCCCTCGGTGCTAGCCTAGGAAAATACCTCAAAACTTTTAACTTGAGATTCCTCTAGTCAATTAGACTTAAGGATCCTCAAAATTAGTGGCTTACTCTTAAACTTTAGAGTTGCTCACTTATATAAACCCAAGATATGAAAGGTTTTGGTGTAAAAATTTGTAAAGAATTCTTTGGATTTATATAGGTGCTCCAAAGACAACAAAATTAATTAAGAATCCGATGTGGGATAAATGCTTATTAAATCTTAGACATTGGATCTTAATATAGTGGTTTAATTAGATTATAAAACCCTAATAAGAGTTTGGGCCGAATTGGAATTACAAATAAAAATATAAAATAAAATAAAATAAAACACTGATTTATTTATATATTTATTTTCTTATTCATTTTTCCAATTCCCAAAGTGCCCCCATCGTCATTCACCAATCCCTAAGCCACTTTGGAACCTCATAAATGATTTGTTCAATAATTAAACACATTGAACCATTTATGAACAATTCCTACAACAATCATATATGTTGTTAAATTTGTACTGTGCACTGTTAACCATTGATTTCAACTTTGTTGTGTGAGACCTTTTGGGTTCCCCTCAAGATGGACATGAAATGAATCGTGATAATTTAATCGAACATAAATTATCTTCCGATCAGATGGTCGTTCGATTTCAATGACCAAGGTTTACATCTAGCAACATGCCAAGGCCCTCAAATGAGAATGAAAGATATATACCCATTCTGTATGCGATTTACATATGATACGGTCCCTCGCCTCACTGTATCCCCACCGTTTGACCTAGGGTATGGAAAGTGTCTACCCATATAGTCAAAGGTATGATGTTGATAGTGTCATGAATCGTGCTAACCCAAGAATCTCACATGATTCTTCCGCTGCGGCCACAGTCTCAAGCACTGATCAAACATATCAACCCGCGAACTGGAATACTACTCTTATAAGAAAATATTATCCGAGAGAGTGGCGATTCTCTGTTGTATCCTTATAAAATTCATGTGTTTCAACAAATGACCTAATCATACCCTTATGACCAGATCTTTTAAACCGGGGAAGGATAATGTCAAAGTCATTTGATCCACACATAAGATTGTAAAGACCTCAAGTTTAAGGACTAGTCATACAATCGATACATGAAAGTTCTCACAGATACATGGGATAAACACTCTATGTGAAAACTTTCGGCGGTCAGTTCGATGGACACGAGCAACTCATGCATCCATGTGATACACCAAGAAGACGGATATCCGCTTGTAGGGTATGAGATCGGCTACCCCACATGAGGGCGGTTCATATCATCATGATAGTCTCTCCGCTTTGTGAACGCCTAGATTAGTCACAAAACTATGACTAGGAACGTTTGAGAGTAATGATTCCCATAAGGCGTGGAAGCCATCATCTTATTACTAAAACAGCTTTATTATTGTGTTTGATGATTCATATAATTTATGTAAGACACATATAATAAAGATTTCCATTTTATTAATTAATGAAAATATTGCAAATACATGTACATATAGCCCATCCACAAGTTGGGTATAGGGCATATCCCTAACAATAATAACATACATAATCATCAATTCAATGTAAACGGAAAAAATAAAATAGACATGAAAACATATAACGATGCATATACGTATAATCATCAACATGAACAAAAAATAAACAAAAGAAATGCCAAACAATAAAAAAACAATAAAAGTGAATAAATAAATAAAAAAAGGGATAAATAACAAAATGCCAAAGAAAGAAAAAATGTGACCTGAATTTGGCCGTCTTTGATGTAGGACTTTACATACCCAACTGGACGTATTTCACGTCCAGCCAGGCATACAGCGTCCGGAACTATGAAAATAAATATGATAACGGTGCCCTCAGGCTTTAGCTTTTAAGTTACTTTCTCGGAAGTGCGTTAGGCCGTCACCGGAAGGATCGAAGCTTGGTTTCAAGGTTTGCTGTTTCTGGTTGCTGCTTCGCTATTTTCTGGTCGTTATTTCACTGTTTGATTTGCTTGTTGTTTCTGGTTCAGGTTACTTTTTCGATTTCTGCTCATTGTTTCTCCATGACAGTTTCTCTTAACTGTCGAAAGTCGCTAATCATGGAGGTCATCCTTCTCAGCTTGTTATAAATGGAGGGCTTGGTGCCCTTAATGATCATCTTAATCGGGTCCTTCTCCGAGGGCCATGTCTGCATCTTCAATAGTTGGCTTCTCCAGAGATCCACATAATCTTTGGTGGTCTCTTCTGGCTTCTGTTTGGTGTTTTCTAGGTCACAGAGTGACAAGTTTATCTCCATATCTGTGACATATTGGTTCAAAAGTCCTCCGCTAGTGCCCTACAGTCATCCCTAACCTTTCTCTCCAGGCCATGATACCATACTACGGGTGCCCCTTCTAGTTACATCTCAAACATCTTCTGCACCTGGGGCTTCGAAAATCCCACTAAACTCATCACTGAAACATATTGTCGGAGAGGAACCCTAGAATATTCGTTTCCGTTGAACTTGGCCATGTCAGACATCTTAAACTGGGGAGAAAGATGTTCTTCGAAAGTCAACGCATCATAGTCTAATATATCTTCATATTTTCCCCTCATCTTGCGGGTAACTGACTCTACTTGTTTTCTGAGTTTCTGTAACTCTGCCTAAGGGCCGGCTGTCCTTCCTGCGGCATATTCTGCCATGTCATCATCAAAAATAGGGATTTCCTTGGTCACCCTATCCGGGGCTCCTCATGCCTTCCATCATCATGTTTTATGTTCCCACTGTGTGGGGTACTGTCAGATTGGCCACAACATTGGTCAAAGCTTGTAGTTTCTCGGTAATTTTGGTGATGTTGGTCTCCAATTGATCCATATGGGAACATTCACTGCCTGACGCATCCATGATTGCTAACCTCTTCTTGACAAGTCTCCCTTCTTCTAAAACCCAATGGATATCTATGATGGTTGTTAAGACAAAGGGTTAGCATGATGCGTGTATGCATGAGATGCATGAGATGCATGTGGTTATCAAAACATCATATATCTTCCGACCTCATTCCCCCCACACCCATGGTAAGTCCATTTCTGCCATAGGTATGACTCATTTTATGCACCGATGTGGGGTGCACAAAGATCGTTCTCTCCTACGCTATAGGGGTGAACCTTGGCTACCTCGTTCTCTCTTCATCAGTAAAAGACAAAGACCACCCATTTACAAGATTGACTAAGCCTATTATAGGGATCATGTCATTGTCTAGAAATGATGAATTGGGCCATTGGTAATCACGGTTATGGCGGAGATGGACTTGGAGATATCCAAAAGTATACAAATATTCCATAACAAGACGTACCTTTCCTGGATGAAAGCCAGTGCGGATATTAAACTCATGCATCTGGCATATTCGGATCATGTTTGGACCTTCTAAGCCCATTAAGGTTTTCATATAAGTTGGCCCATTATCATTTTGAAGCGTTCAATCAGATTATCGCGAGGTGTAAACTTGTCCCAGTTGAAAAGGCCCAACAAGTTTACACTTTTGCGATAAGGTGGCTAAATAACTTCAAATGATAGGGGGCCCAAACACAAGGTGGCACATCGTCACTTTTGGCCCAATCATCATAAGATACAAACTCATCCCAGTTTAAATGGCCCAACAAGTTCGTATCCATGACGAGAAGCCCAAATGGATCTAAGTGATAATGGGCCCAAACACATGCATGAAGGTAGCTTATATAGGACACAAAACTATGGTTCATATTTTGGCTTACAATGGTATGGACAAGGCTCTCATTGGCGAAAGGTTGCACACAACTAGGTCTCTCCACTCAAGGGTTTGGGCGACCAAGTGAGCACACCTTTTTTATACCCTAGGGTACGTGCCAACGAGTGATGGTTATCATCACATAAGGATCCGCCGCCTTGAGTGAAAGTGACTTCACGATACATGACGCCATCGGGGTTAGAAGGGTATACAAAATATATGAGACTTGGTTAACCAAAGACAAAGCCATAGACACTACAAGGCATTGTTTCGGGTCTGATTCTCTATCCCCAGTGGATTCGCCATCTGTAGGACTGAAGTGGGGTTTACCGCTATACCTATGATGCTCGGCGACCACGACACTGTTGGGCTCACAGCCTGTAGAGAGTACGGATTAGCCCATGGGGGACTAAACCGGAGAATAAAAGAGTCACCACCTAGTGTGAACTGGGAAAGATTTAAGGCCGCACTCACGCCTCGCAATGGAAGACCTCAAACCGTTGGGTTCAGAATGGTCCCTTACTTATACCAGTATAATGGACAGATTCACACAATGGTATAGCCAAGACTTAATGCAATTCATGCATAAAAGCGAATAAAAATGTAATAACATACCCAACTGTGGGACACATAAACTGGGCGATGCATGCTGTTCCGGGCTCGCGGCCCGGTTGGGAGTACGGAGTAGCCTACGAGGGACTAAACGGAGAATAATGGAGTCGCCACCCGGTGTGAACCGGGAAAATGAGATTTAAGGCCGCACTCACCCCTCGTAAGGGAAGACCTCAAACCGTTGGGTTTGGAATGGTCCCTTACTTATGCCACTTGTAATAAAATGATTTGTGCAATAATTCAACCAAGCCTAAGGAACATATTTCCACGGATGATTTAATCCTAAGTTCGCATGCATAAGTACAAAGCTCATAACTAAGTTTGCATATAACACATTTTTCATGTTTGCATACAACCTATTTGCATATAATCTAGGTCCGATTTTGCATGCATAAAGGTAAATTAACATACGGCAAGCATACAACTTAATAAGCATATTGTACTCATATATGTGGGGAATACAAATAAATGGCAATTGCACAATCATGCTTAAAGAAAAGAGGCAATCAGACATGTAATACAAATGGATAACTGATATGGGCAAATTACGCATAAGATATGATGCAAATGACTTGTTAGACATTATGTCCCATAGCGTCACTGTTTGTAAATAATATTGTATTATTGTACAAAATTACTATGTGATAATGAAATTGCCTTTTGCCGTTTTGTAATATTATTCACTTTGATATATAAATGGCGAAAGTCCATATGATTAATATCGGATTGAGATGATATGAGACAGAATCAATCCATAAAGGTTTAATCATTAAATATCCCTAGTCGGAGTATTATCGAGATCGGACATCGATAATGCGGAATAGACTAGTATTGTGCTTGTGCACGTTGTGAGGGCACAACGGCATAGTTCTCATATATTTAAGTATTGGATACTTATGCAAGTGCGATAGGAGGTTGTTTTTTACCTATGGTACGGAAAACAGCTTCGCTCTGGATAGACCCCGCGGAATCCCATTGGTAGTATGTCTGCGTGTCTATGGGAGGCCGCATCAGGGTAGGTGTATATGGTCTTAACCTGAGACTTACATCGCTAGTACTTGCGACAATCGGTAAACTTTGGTTTTGGTTGTTGGGGACCTTAACCGGTTCTGTGTACACCTCTTCTGGGTTTATCGAGAATCGTAGTGTACTGGATGTGATGTCGAGATGGAAGTATCACTTCAGACATATGGAGGTGATGATCACGCAGGACACAGAACTAATACTCTATAAAAGGTTGCAACCGTCGGGACAATATGACCAGGTCAGGATTGTCCGATTTTAAGAGACTAGTTGCTTGATGTCCGATATATATTTCGTACGGGGCAGACACATTTCCAGCCTCAGGCCTAACATGTGATCGTCCGATACTGGATCGATGTACGCAATACTACGGTATACTACGCTTGATATAGATCTAATATTCCAGTAAGAATATTTCTAGAGAATTGGGTAGGCATGGCGCTTTGCTAGAAGCCAACCTTGTCTTGTGAATCGGTAAGAACGTAGTACGAGGTACGTATGTATTCGGATTATCCGACGACCGTATTTACTGCCAACATATCCGGAGATCTCTTGGGTCGCTTCCTGAAGATTCACCTATGATATTTGATTCGGACTTAATTAATCTTGGATTAATTGCGGAGAAACTTTATCTTGGATAAAGTGCCTTATTTAGAGAGAGAACGATTAATTTAGAATTAATCGATAAAATTATTATATTCGATATAATAATCGAAATTCGATTTCGACGCGAAATTAAAATTAGATTTTAATTCGGGCAAACGAGTTAATTTAGAATTAATTCGTTAGCGACGTAAATAATAATTTCGCTAGGTGCAATTATTTATTTAAATTCGATTTAATTAACGTCGCGACGTAAGTTCGGTATTTCGGAAATATCGAACTCGAACGCGTGAGTGCACGTGGGCCCACTTTCATTTGGAAACGTGTGGGGCCCACATGACACATGTCATTATATGCATTATTTAATTGTTAATACATTGCATGGTGATAGTGTACAATACACTCAATGGTTTTGCATGGAGTTTGAGTGTTTGACACTCTAAGCCATTGCATGATTTGTGTCATAAGTTTATTATTAATTTAATAAATATTATGGCATAAATATAAATTGATTTTTGTAACAAAGATCAATACAACTCTCCTCTCTCTCACACAATGCCGTGACTTCCATTAGGGCAAGAAGATTTGATTTTCCTTTCTCCATTTGCTAGCACATTGAAGGATCAAAGGAGGTGATAGGGAAACCATCAAAGAGCTTGGAATACACAAAGCTTGGAGCTTCAACTCTTCTTCCTCCCTTGGCCGAAACTTGAAGCTTGGAGATTCAAAGATTTTCTTCATCACTTCTCATCACAAAAGCTTTGTAAGTATGATTCCGCCATACTTCATCTTTTAATATATATTCATTGTTGTATTTCATATGCTTAATCTTTCCTTGGGACATATAATAGAAACCAACATGACTCACTTTAGTGTGTGCGCGTTCACTTAGCGTTCGTAAATGCGTTCGAACGGTAAACAGAAGGTTCGCGTTTGTGTAGCGTTTGAGAACGCGCTCGAACAGAACCAAATCTGATACAAAATAAAACAAAGAAATTACCTGCGCGTTCATGTAGCGTTTGTAAAACTCGTTCGAACGGTAAACAAAAGGTTCACATTCATGTAGCGTTCGAGAACATGTTCGAACGGGACCAGACCTGATGCATGATAAAACAAATAAAATGCGTGCGTGTTCGAGTAGCATTCGAAACGCGTTCGAACATTAAACAGAAGGTACGCGTTCGTGTAGCGTTCGAGAACGCATTCGAACGGAACCAGACCTGATGCATGCAACACATACATAGACAAACAAATCCCCAATGTAGGACCTCATGTGTCCGATTGAACTCATTCTTATCCAATCATGTGTACCTCGTCCGGCGTGGCAAAACATCATGGTAAATGGTTTTAACCCCTCGAAATAGAGGACCTTTAATTGCACTTACTAAACCCATTAGCTAATAATACGATGCATACAAGAAATAAAAGAAACAACAATATTGGACATCATGTATCCGATTGAACATATCTCTCATCCAATCGAATATACATTATCTGGCGCGGCAGAGCATCGTGGTAAAGGATTTTAATCTCTCAAAATATAGGACCTTTAATCGTACTTACTAAACCCATGCGCAAACAACACGATACATACAAGAAATAAAAGAAACAACAATATCGGACATCATGTATCCGATTGAACATATCTCTCATCCAATCAAATATACATTATCCGGCGTGGCAAATCATCGTGGTAAAGGATTTTAACCTCTCAAAATAGAGGACCTTTAATCACACTTACTAAGCCCATGCACTTTATCTCATTATTACATAAACAAATAACATGCGGAAATCAAGTAACGAATAATAAACAAATCAAAACAACATAAAATGAAATATCCGCCGTTTACTCAAGTGGTACGTGGAGTTGTATCCCGAGTACAGATCATACTACCGTCCATTCGGAATCGGCTATGAAATTTATGTCCGGGTTTCCATCCTATATACCGCAAGAGGCGAAACATTTTCCATTTTATTCAAAGCCACAACATGCATCCACAAACGACTCTCATATGAATAAAACAAAAAAAAGAGACAATAAATAGGAAAATTTCCCTCAGGTCTAACCTTTTAAATCACCTCTCGGATGTACGGTACATGATCGTCGGAAGGGCTAACGCTCCGCAACTCCTCCGGTTCACTGGTTCACATTTTTCCTCGCTGTTTCGATGCTCAAGCTACTGTTTTTGCTCCGTTTCGCTGCTGTTTTGCTGCTGTATTGATCGCTATTTGTCACGTTTTAACTGCTGTATTTTAGTTACTGTTTTTGGGTGTTCTGGCTATTGTTTTAGTTGTTTTTGGAGGCGTAAAATGCAGATTTTTGGTTACTGTTTTGGGGATTAAAAGTGTGACTTTTTAGTTACTATTTTAGATGGTTTGTTGGCGTGGGTGGATGGTGTTTAGGGTTGTGATTTTCAGTAAAGCATGGGTGGAGGAGGAGAGAAAATTCTTTTCTTTTTGTGTGGTATGCGTGAATGTGAGAGTTGGAGAGAGGTTTTTCTTCTTGCTGTATGCGTGTGTGTCAATTAGAGCATCCAAGGGTTGGGAGAGGTTGGTTTTTTTATAGGCAAAGGGGGGTAGGGCTACTCCTTGCTTGACAAGGAAATGGATTTGGCATTTAGGGGGATTTGATTTAGTGTCAAACAAGGAATCTTAAGATTGAGAGGGGACAAAATTATTTCAATTAGGAAGTCAATATATTTAATTTATGTTGTTTAGGCATGATATTTGTTAAGTTAAGCGATACAATATTTTTAATTAGGAATAAAAATATTCTTGATTGGGAATATAATTGGTTGATTGATTTTAATTAGGCAAGATTTTATTTAAAGTTTTATTTAATTTGGTATATGATTTAATTAATATTTTCTTTAATTTGGGCTTTGGTGGGCTAATTGGTCTTGGTGTGAGGCTAGTAGCAAAACCAGAAATACAAACACCGTTCGAACGCCGATTCAAACGCTACAAGAATGCCCGCAATCTGCTTGAAGTTTGAACGTGGTCACGAACGCAGTACGAACGAAAAATAGTGAACTTGTGAAATGAATCTGATGACATACTTATTCTGAATTTCCCCTTCCGACGTCTGTTTCCCGTGACTTAAAAGGTGGTGCCTCCAAATTACACTCATCATAGGGACTTATATGCGAAAATGAAGTGCCTACAGTCGCCCCCACTTTGATGGGACATGTGTAATGTAAAACAGTTACAATACTATCAAAGTTATGCAATGCATTTTCACTTACCTGGCTCGCCAGCTGCCACCTGACTTGCCTGCTGTCTCGAACTGAGTGGATGATGCAGTGGACCTCGATTCTGGGACATATCCCAATAGCTACAACAGAAAATGGGGGCCTCGACCCTAGGACGCATCCCAAAACTAACGATGCAGAGGGCCAACGACCCTGGGATGCATCCTGATAACTGCACCCGACAACGGGGGCCTCAACCCTGGGACGCATCCCGATAACATTGCCAATATGGGTCCCGACCCTGGGACGCATCCCTGAAACTGATGGTGATATGGGTTACAACCCTGGGACGCATCCCCAAAACGGTTGATGACATGGGTTACAACCTTGGGACGAATCCACGAAACTGCTGATGATATGGGTTACAACCCTGGGACGCATCCCCAAAATTGCTGATAACGTGGGTTACAAACCTGGGACGCATCCCCAAAAACTGCTGATGATATGGGTTACAACCCTGGGACGCATCCCCAAAACTGCTGATGGCGTGGGTTACAACCCTGGGACGCATCCCCGAAACTGCTGATGTGGGTCTCGCCCCTAGGACTCATCCCCAAATCTGAAACTGCGTTGACGTTGCTTTTGATTGGCTCATCTCTGCCGCTTCATCTTTTCTTCTTCGAACCTGCGAACACAAAACAAAACAACCACGAAGAGAATGCAAGGTATGTTACGTGTATGCATGTATGCATGTGTTTCTTATCCCGTTGGGTTAGGTCTTCTGTCAATCTTCCTGATGACTGCTCAGTCTTCTCTCCCTTAGGCAAATTACTGCTTCAATTTGTCTACGTTGATCGGCTCGGTGAACTCATTTCCTTCCAAGTTTGACAGTCTCACTGCTCCATTTCCCATCACTTTCTACACTATGTAAGGTACTTCCCAGTAAGGTCTGAACTTTCCTCTCGGATCTGTCGTCGACGGCCTCGATTGCTTAAGTACCAAATCACCCTTTATGTTCTTGGTGGGATGTACTTTCTTGTTGAATGCTCGGGCCAGTCTCTTCTGATACAACTGCATGTGATGCAAAGACTTCATTCTCTTCTAATCCAGCAGTGCTAACTGATCAAACCTCTACGTGGCCCATTCTTGTTCCGGTAACTCTGCCTCTGCTAATACCCTCATACATTGTATTTCCACTTCCACTGGGAATACTGCTTCCATTCCGTAGACTAGAGTGTAAGTTGTGGCCCATGTTGCTGTTCTCACTGATGTTCTGTACCCCCACAAAGCATATGGTAGTTTTTCGGCCCAATCTCTGCAGTTTTCTGTCATATTGGCTAAAATCATCTTTATAGTCTTGTTGGCTGCCTCAGCTGCCCCATTTGCCCACGGCCTATTCGGTGATGACTTGTGATGGCCTATCCCATATTTCCGTAGCATTGCCTTCGTTTCTCCCTGGAATTGAACTTCGTTGTCCATCACTACATGGTGCGGCATACCATACCGACAAATGAGATTCCGAGCTATAAACTTTGCCATCTGTTTTGCTGTAACATTACGGAATGACTCGGTTTCAACCGTTCTTCTTTCAATTCCCATTCTCCTCGCATCTGCTGGACTACCAACATAGAATCTCTGTAGACTTCCACACTCTCGGCCTTCAAGGCTATCAATGCAGTCAAACGAAAAGCACATGCTTCATACTCGGCCATGTTGTATGTTACTCTGAATGTCAACCTTTTGGCCAAATGCAAGGTTTCTCCTTCGGGGGTCACCATCACAATCTCAATTCCGGCTCCATTGCAATTCAATGCTCCGTCAAAATACATTTACCATCTCTGAACTGTTATTGCTTGGATCTCTTCATCTGGAAATTCAAACTTATATTGATCCCCTTCAACAGGTTGCAATGCCAGAAACTCTGCTACTGCTCGCCCTTTGACCACTTTAGTGGTGAGATACTCAATGTCAAACTCTGTCAGCAATACTAACCATCTGCCCATTGTCCCCACTAGCGAAGGCACTGAATGCAGATATTTCAGAGGATTCTCCTTTGCCACTACCTGGATCCTGTAAGACTGAAAATAATGTAGCAATTTTCTGGAAGCCCATGCCACTGCGAGACAGATCTTCTCTACTTCCTGATAACGAGCTTCATACGAGAGCATCTTCTTATTTAGATAATAAACTACATGTTCTACCCCTGTCTCATCTGCTTGTACCATCATTGCCCCCAATGCTTCTGATTCTATAGCCAAGTACAATATCAAAGGTCTGCCGGCTTCGGAGGTTTCAATACATGAGGCTTTACCAAGTACTCTATGATCTTGTCGATGGCTGCCTGACACTGCTCATTCCATTTTACTGGCTAATCTTTTCTCAACAGTTTAAAGATAGGCTAACATACTGACGTCAACTTGGAGATGAACCGACTGATGTACTGAATCTTTCCTATGAATGCTCTGACTTCCTTCTCAGTCTTCGGTGCTGGCATTTATGTGATTGCTTTGATCTTTTCAGTGTCTACCTCTATTCCTCCCATTCCCACTGTATGTCCCAGCAACTTTCTTGATGTCACCCCAAACACACATTTCTTGGGATTTAGTCGCAGGTTGTATTTGTTAACTCTCTGAAGGAACCTTTCCAGTGCTTCAATATGCCCAACTCTCGTCTCTGATTTCACCATCATGTCATCCACATACACTTCAATCTCTTTGTGCATCAAGTCGTGGAATAGTGTAGTAGCCATCCGCTGATGCATAACTCCCGCATTCTTGAGCCCAAATGACATCACCTTGTAACAATAAGTACCCCACTCGGTAACAAAGGCAATCTTGTGTTTGTCTTCCTCAGCCATAAGAACCTGATTGTAACCTGAAAACCCATCTGCAAATGAATACATAGCAGATAAAGCCGCACTATCAACCAGTACGTCTATATGTAGTAGAGGAAAATCATCTTTCGGGTAAGCCTTGTTGAGATCTCTGTAGTCCACAAACATTATGACCTTCCCGTCTTTCTTCGGCACCGGCACAATATTAGCCAACCACTCAGGATACTTTACTACTTCCAAGAACCCCACATCTATCTGTTTCTTAACTGCCTTTCTGACTTTCTCAGCCCATTTTTGTCTCATCCGTCGGAGTTTCTGTTTCACCGGCCTCATATTCGGATAAATTGGTATTGTGTGCTGGGCAATGTTTCTGTCTACCCCATGCATGTCCTCATAGGACCAAGCAAACACTTTGGCATATCTGACCAATACCTCTTCTAATTTCTCCCTCTCCTCGGAGGTAACTTCACTTGCAATCAAAATTTCCTTAGGACTCTCAGGTGTACCAAGGTTAAATGCATTTGATTTGGTGGAGCTGATGTCAAATATACTCAAGTCATGCAAGTTAGAGGAAATATACTCAGGCCAATAAGCGAAATGATTGTCTTTATTGCTAACAAATGCGGGGGTACACTCAAATAAATCAAGAAGACAGATGTCCTCATCTTCTACAAACACTTCTTCCTCTGCAGCTGGGTTCTTCTCAGGCTCTTTATCCTCTTCAAGAGTCAGGCTCTCCAACTTCATCAGTTCTTCCTCCCAATTCTCTTATTCTTTCTTCACAATTTCTTCCATCATCGGATTCTTATCCAGCATATCCTGGAAAATCTCAAATCTAGGTACCACAATCCCATTAACTTCCACCGGTTCAGGCTCCCCTTGATATCCCGAAGCCTTCACAAAACATTCCATCAGTTTCAGACCTTTCTTCTTAACCTTCGATTTTTCTTCATCAGATGTGTATCCCAAACCCTTCCGAGTAGTCTGTCCTTTGAAATCTGGCAGTTTTGAACTTTCACCCGGCTAAAAACTTAATTTTTTTCATGATCCTAGCCACCCTAAGATCTACCCATTCCTCAAAAGTTGCTGATACCTGAAACCTCGTGAAAGGCTGTATCTCAAAGGCAGCCACATCATTATCTATCTCAGCTCGGATGGTAACAATCTCTCCCTCATACGGGAACTTAATCATCTGATGCAAAGTGGAAGGCACGCCCCCAAGTTTGTGAAACCAATGCCTTCCCAATAATAAAGCGAAAGTAGCCGGAATGTCCATCACCGAGAACTCAACTTCGTCTTCAATTGGGCCTACTTTGACCACAGCCAAAAAGTACCCTCAACTCCTCGTTTGCTGTAATCATAAGCTTTGATGGTCATACTGGAGGGGTCCAAATCTGTTGCTTTCATACCCAGCTTTGCCAAAATCTTCAACGGGCACACATTGATGGATGAGCCGTCATCCACCATCACACATGACGTTCTCTTTCCTTTCACCTCGGCCCTTATGAACAAAGGTCTATAATGGTTTCTCCCCTCAGCTGGGAGTTCTTCCTCAGAAAAAGTGATCGCCTGCAAAATTTTCTTTTGTACTGATCCCATAAACATCACCAGATTAGCATCCTCCGGTACTACTATTTTGCTCAAGGCTTCAACCATAGCCTGCCTGTGCTCCTATGATGAACACAATAATTCCCAGATGCTAACCTGTGCCCGGGTCTTTTTCAATTGGCGCAGCACTGTATCTCTCTCAGAATTATCCCCATTTTCTACCACTTCTCTCCCCTCAGTCAACAATTCTTTACCCTTATCAGTCATATCATTGTAGAAACGCCCGATTCGTGTCATACCCCTCACTTCTTCTTCATAACTACTAGAGAAGTCTGCCCAGAAACTATTCCCATGTTCGGTTTCATCTTCGCTGTTACAATCTCAAATCCCAAGGCAAACGACTTGGAGGTCAAAGGATTTGAGGACATGGTTCTTGGGTAGGCCAGAGTTTATCATATAGGTTGGTGGCGGGACAAGGTGGTCATTTGGTAAAGGGTTCTGGTATGTGTTAGGGTGTTCTGTTTCTGGGTCTGGTATCTTTTTTGAGTCTATAAGGTCCTGGATTTCATGGCAGAGTCGGGCACAGTTGTCGGTATCGTGGCCTTTCTGTTGGTGGAATTGGTAATATTGGTTTAGGTTGAGATGTGGTGGTGGAGGGTTTGGGAGTGGTTTGGTTTCTAGGGGTTTCAGAAGTCATTGTCTCTTCAATTTCTCCAATACCTTGGACAATGGTCTACCCAAGTTGGAGATTCTTCAGTTTTGGATAGCAGCAATCTCAGAAGAAACGGGCTTTGTTCCCGATGTCCCCCCAATGGGCCTCCTGTTCAGACCATATAATTTTCTATTCTCGGCCTATTCTTCCTCAATATCCATGACAGTTTCCCTCAACTGTCGAAAATCAGTAATCATGGAGGTCATCCTCCTTAGCTTCCCATAGATGGAGGGCTTGGTGCCCTTGATAATCATTTTTTTGTCCTTCTCTGAGGGCCTGGTCTGCATCTCTAAGAGCTGGCTTCTCCAGCGGTCCACATACTCTTTGAAACTCTCTTCCGGTTTCTGCCTGGTGTTCTCTAGATCACGGAGTGACAGATCTATCTCCAAGTCCGTGACATACTGGAATGCATCAGCCAATTCCCTCCAATCTTCCCTTACTTTCTTCTCAAGGCTGTGATACCATACCACCGGTGCCCCCTCGAGTGACATTCCAAACATCTTCTATACCTGTCGCTTTGTCAAACCCACAGAACTTATAACTGATACATACTGACGGAGATGAACCATTGGATCCCCATTCCCGTTGAACTTAGCCATATCCAGCATCTTGAACTGAGCAGGCAACTGTTCTACGAAAGTCATTGCCTCATAATCTAATAACTCTTCATGTTTACCCTTCATTTTGCGGGTAACTGTTTCAACATGATCCCGAAGCTTCTGAAATTCTACCTGAGACCCAATCACTCTGCATGTTGCATACTCTGCCATGTCATCATCAAAAGTGGGGATATCATCCCCCAACCCATTCAGAGGCTCTTCATGCCTCGTATTCTCAGAATTTCCCCCAGCACGGGGTACAGCCACAACAGTAGTCAAGGCTTGCAACTGTTCAGTAATTTTGGCGAGACTGTTTTCCAACTGATCTATCCGGGATACCTTGTTATCGGATGTACTCATATCTGTTACCGGTCTTTTAGTGAGTCTTCCCTCTTTTCTAACCCAACAAAAATCTATGATGTCTTTTATAGACATGGAGGGTGTTAACAGGATATATGTATGCATGAGATGAATGAGATGCATGCGACATAAGGAATATATCAATTCATTAAAATTTTCACACAAATCGGCCCACCATTATTGTAGAAGCTTTTGGGCTAACTGTCATAGAAGTGAATTCGTCCCAGTTTAAATGGCCCAACAAGTCCACATCTCATGGCAAGAAGTCCAACCTTATCCAAATGATAATGTTCCTAAACACAAACATATAATAGCCCATTGGCGTTTTAGAAGCTTTTCGCCCAATCGTCATAAGATACGTTCTTGTCCCAGTTTAAATGGCCCAAGAAGCCCATACCTCATGACAAAAGGTCCACATGGATCCAAACAACAATGTTCCCAAACACAAGCATACAGAGATAGTTTCTATAGAGTGGCCCATCAACATTTCAGAAGATTTTGGCCCAATTGTCATAGGATACGAACTCGTCCCAGTTTAAATGGCCCAACAAGTTCGTATTTCTGACAAGAAGTCCAACTGCATCCAAATGAGGATGGTCCACAAGCACAAGGAAATAGTTGCTATAGGCCATAAAACTCCGGTCTACGTGTGGGTTTGCAGGAGTGTATATAAAGACTCTCACTGGCGAAGGATTACCCACAACTAGGTCTCCCCACTCAAGGGTTCGAGCGACCAAGTGAGCGCACCTTTTTTATACCTTACAGTACGTGCCAACGAGTTATGGCGTGTGACTGACTGTCATATGGATTTCCCTTTATAGATTCCCCAGAGGGAAGGTGGAGCGAGGCTCTCTTAAGTACCCTAGCCTCTTAGGCTCTTATCGCTTGGTGACAGGAATAAACAACGAGTCCTCCAAATTAGTCCATCACAACAGGCTACGAGTAAATGATTATCTAGGTGCCTTCACAGCTTTTCTTATAGAAAGGTAGTGAATGAGGGAAGACACCAAACCATTACCCAGCCTAAAAAAATGCCTTTGATTAAACCCCTTTTAACCCACAGTAGACACGGTTAATTAAAGCACAAATCATAATATTACAAGACATTATTTCGGGGCTGATTCTCTATCCTTAGTGGAGTCGCCAGACTGTGCGACACAGAAACTGGGCGACACATGCTGTTCCGGGCTCGCTGCCCTATTGGGAGTACAGAGTAGCCCGCGGGGGAATAAACCGAAGAATAATGGAGTCGCCACCCGGTGTGAATCGGGAAAATGAGATTTAAAGCCGCACTCACCCCTCGTAAGGGAAGACCTCAAACCGTTGGGTTCAGAATGGTCCATTACTTATGCCACTTGTAATAAAATGATTTGTGCAATAATTCAACCAAGCCTAAGTAACATATTTCCATGGATGATTTAATCCTAAGTTCGCATGCATAAGTACAAAGCTCATATCTAAGTTTGCATATAACATATTTTTCATGTTTGCATACAACCTATTTGCATATAATCTAGGTCCGATTTTGCATGCATAAAGGTAAACTAACATACGGAAATCATACAACTTAATAAGCATATTGTACTCATACATATGGGGAATACAAATAAATGGCAATTGCATAATTATGCGTAATGAAAAGAGGCAATCAGACTTATAATACAAAGGGATAACTTATAGGGGCAAATTACACATAAGATATGATACAAAGGACTCAGTTTAGTATGTGTGCATTCGATAAGCGTTCGTAAATGCGTTCGAACGGTAAACAAAAGGTTCGCTTTCTTGTAGCGTTTGAGAACACGTTCGAACGGAACCAGACCCGATACAAAATAAAACAAAGAAAATACCTACGAGTTCGTGTAGCGTTTGTAAAATGCATTCGAACGGTAAACAGAAGGTTCACGTTCGTGTAGCGTTCGAGAACGCGTTCGGAAGGGACCAGACCTAATACACAATAAAACAAAGAAAATGCGTGTGCGTTCGAGTAGCGTCCGAAAACGCGTTCGAACGTTAAAAAGAAGGTACGCGTTCGAGAACCCGTTCGAATGGAACCAGACCTGATGCATGCAACACATATATAGACAACCAAATCCCCAATGTAGGACCTCATGTGTCTGATTGAACTCATTCTCATCCAATCATGTGTACCTCGTCCGGCGCGGCAAAGCATCGTGGTAAAGGATTTTAACCCCTCGAAATAGAGGACCTTTAATCGCACTTACTAAGCCCATGCGCTAATAATACAATACATACAAGAAATAAAAGAAACAACAATATTGGACTTCATGTATCCGATTGAACATATCTCTCATCCAATCGAATATACATTATCCGGCGTGGCAGAGCATCGTGGTAAAGGATTTTAACCTCTCAAAATAAAGGACCTTTAATCGCACTTACTATGCACATGCGCAAACAACACGATACATACAAGAAATAAAAGAAACAACAATATCGGACTTCATGTATCCGATTGAACATATCTCTTATCCAATCGAATATACATTATCCGGCGCGGCAAAGCATCATGGTAAAGGATTTTAACCTATCAAAGTAGAGGACCTTTAATCGCACTTACTAAGCCCATGCGCTTTATCTCATTATTACATAAACAAATAACATGCAGAAATCAAGTAACGAATAATAAACAAATCAAAACATCATAAAACGAAATATGCGCCGTTTACTCAAGTGGTACGTGGAGTTGTATCTCGAGTACATATCATACTACCGTCCATTCGGAATCGGCTATGAAATTTATGTCCGGGTTTCCATCCTATATACCGCAAGAAGCGACACATTTTCCATTTTATTCAAAGCCACAACATGCATCCACAAACGACAATAAATAGTAAAAGTGCCCTCAGGTCTAACCTTTTAAATCACCTCTCGGATGTACGGTACACGATCGTTGGAAGGGCTAACGCTACACAACTCCTCCGGTTCACTGGTTCGCAATTTTCCTCGCTGTTTCGCTGCTCAAGCTACTATTTTTGCTCCGTTTCGCTGCTGTTTTGCTGTTGTATTGGTCACTGTTTGTCACGTTTTAACTGTTGTAGTTTAGTTATTGTTTTTGGGTGTTCTGGCTACTGTTTTAGGTGTTTTTGAAGGCGTAAAATGCAGATTTTTGGTTACTGTTTTGGGGATTAAAAGTGTGACTTTTTAGTTACTATTTTAGATGGTTTGTTGGCGTGGGTGGATGGTGTTTAGGGTTGTGATTTTCAGTAAAGCATGGGAGGAGGAGGAGAGAAAATTCTTTTCTTTTTGTTTGGTATGCGTGAATGTGAGAGTTGGAGAGAGGTTTTTCTTCTTGCTGTATACGTGTGTGTCAATTAGAGCATCCAAGGGTTGGGAGAGGTTGGTTTTTTATAGGCAAAGGGGGGTAGGGCTACTCCTTGCTTGACAAGGAAATGGATTTGGCATTTAAGGGGGATTTGATTTAGTGTCAAACAAGGAAATCTTAAGATTGAGAGGGGACAAAATTAGTTCAATTAGGAAGTCAATATATTTAATTTGTGTTGTTTAGGCATGATATTTGTTAAGTTAAGGGATACAATATTTTTAATTAGGAATAAAAATATTCTTGATTGGGAATATAATTGGTTGATTGATTTTAATTAGGCATGATTTTATTTAATGTTTTATTTAATTTGGTATATGATTTCATTAATATTTTATTTAATTTGGGCTTTGGTGGGCTAAATGGGCTTGGGTGTGAGGCTAGCAGCAAAACCAGAAATACCGACACCGTTCGAACGCCGATTCGAACGCTACACGAACGCCCACAATCTGCTTGACGTTCGAACATGGTCACGAACGCAGCATGAACGAAAAATAGTGAACTTGTGAAATGAATCTGATGACATACTTATTCTGAATTTCCCATTCCGACGTCCGTTTCCCACTACTTCCGTGACTTAAAAGGTAGTGCCTCCAAATGAGACTTATCATATGGACTTATATGCGAAAATGCAGTGCCTACACCAACCAAAATATTAATCACAATAAAGTAGTCCAAAACACATTAAATTAAGAAATACGAGATACTAGAGTGAAAATTATAATAAATAATCATAAGCAGGAAAAGCGTCAATAAATAAATAGCAAACAAAAATGGGGTTATTCACGCATATATGAATATTTCCCGAGTGGCACGTGGAGTTGTATCCTAAGTACAGACCGTGCTACAGTCTATTTGAATTCGGCTACGGAATTTACGTCTGGGTTCCATCCGATATACCACAAGTGAATATAACATACATAATCATCAATGCATGTAAACGGACATAAAAAATATACATGAAATCATACAACGATGTATATACGTATAATCATCAACATGAACAAAAAATAAACAAAAGAAAGGTGAAACAATAAATCAACAATAAAAGTGAATAAATAGATAAAAATAGATAAATAACAAAATGCCAAAGAAAGAAAAAATGTGACTAGAAATTTGGATGTCTTTGATGTAGGACTTTGCATACCCGGCTGGACGTATTTCACGTCTAACCAGACATTCAGCGTACGAAACTATGAAAATAAATATGATAAGGGTGCTCTCAGGTCTAACCTTTTAAGTTGCTTTCTCGGAAGTGCGTTAGGCCGTCGCCGGAAGGATCGAAGCTTGGTTTCAAGGTTTGCTGTTTTTGGTTGCTTGTCGCTGTTTCACTGTTTGTTTTGCTCTCTGTTTCTGGTTCTGGTTACTGTTTCGGTTTCGGCTCATTATTTCGATTTTAGCTCTCAGTTTCGGTTTCTGCTCACTATTTCGGTTGTTTTGTTTGGTGTTGGCTGGTTGTTTTTTGTCTCGGTTAATGCATGTCCCTTATTCTCATTGGTTCACGGTTTTTTGGTTGTTTATGGCGTTGTTTTTCTGGTTGTTTTTGGAACTGCTTGGTTGTTTTTTGGTGATTCCTTGCTATTTTCAGTGATTGCCTAGGGTTTTTTTGGTGATTGCTTGCTGTTTTTTCCTTCTTTGTTTTTTGGTGATTTGGTTGTTTTTTCCTCTTTGTTTTTCGGTCCTAAGGTTCTCTCTCTCACTCGGCTTTGTTTTTTTTTTTTTAAGTTGTCGTCCCATTAATGAAGAAAAGAGCCTCATTTTTATAATGATTTGAAAGGATCTCCAAATAGGGAAATAAATCATATTTATTTGGGAAATATACTCTCAATTATTTTTTGGAATAAAATCTCATAAATTTGGTGATTATTAGATCTCAAATCTTGTTAAATTAGTAAGGATGGGATCCCAAAAACTCATTAAATTGGAAAGGGTTGATGAGGGGATTTGGGCGTGGATTGAATGGGCCGATGGTGGATGGGCCGATTGCATAGGGACTTGGGCCGAGGTTATGGTTTGAAGTAGAAGCTGGCTGAGCGAATCTGAGGATGGCTAGTGAGTTCGAATCCGATAAAGGGGCTAATTTTGGAGGTTTTTCTTCCTTCCGGCATTCGTTTTTTGCAACTTCTGTAACTTTTCGGGTAGTGCCTTCATACGAGACTCATCATCGGGCTCGTGTAAAAATGCAGTGTCTACAATGGTCAGTTGTAATATAATACAAATTTATAAATTATAATAAGAGAGATTTCTAGATTTGAAATAATAAAAGTGGATCCCCAAACCCCCAGTATTTTATTTTATTGTTGTAAATTTTACCTTTTTAATTTTCAATTAGTTGCCTGATGTTTTATTTATTTATGTCTTTAGTAGTCCTAGATATATGTCATAACTAAATACATTATCTAGGGTTGTGATGAATCCCAATATCAATGGTTTAATAAGTTGACTTTTCTTATGTCTTGTGTAATGTATTAGTTTATTTATTGAGTATAGTTCTTAATGCTTCTTATTAATTGCCACTAATAAGATTGATTTGGTAAACTTAAAATGTACTTGACGAAGGGATTTTAGGTTTCAGCCAAAGACTCAATAGCTTACGATCTCACATCCACCTTAGAGTTAATCTTAATTAACATAGACATATAGTTAATTCGGTTACTTTGGGTGTTTGCATCTGACCATCGACAGAGGCTTTTCCATATCTTCGTGTTTCAGGTTAATTAACCGACATATTACACAAACATAAGATAATCACTTCTATTTTTAAAAGAATATTGGAAGGATTCACAATCATAGATAATTTCATAATATTGATTTCTTTTAATTTACTTTTGCATTGCTTTATTTACTAATTTCTAGTTAAAATCACCATCCAAACAACAATCAATTTTTAAATACTTGTATAAATTTAACTTCAATAAATTAATAGCTTAGGTATTAAGTCCTCGTGGGATCGATACATTTTATACTACTTGAGCGATACATGCGCTTGCGTTACGTGTGTGTTTACCACCGATCAAGTTTTTGACGCCGTTGCCGGGGACTTTTTTATCTTTTACTATTAATTTTGGGGTTAGTGATGAGCGAAAAATATATCAATATTTACCACCCCTTTAACTTAATATTTTGTATAGTTTCTCGAGTTTTGTGAATATTTTGATGTGTTTTGTGTTATTTTATAGAGAAATAAAATATCAGGTCTCACTCGAATCAAATCGGGGATAAAACAGTGAAAACCGAATAAAAAGGGTAAAATGGGAAATTCACGCATCGTGACACGCAAGCCTTCTATGTCACAATGCGCCTCAATTATTGAGCTACCGACATGCGTCATTACCACATCATCACGTGCGTCATCATCGTGTCATCATGACGTCAGCACAATAATTTAGTCTGCCGACACGCGTCATCACTTACATCATCATGACGTCAGCGTCGTGAGGCCGAGCCAATAATGTAGTATGTTGACAGCCGCCATTCATTGTAGGCCACATCGTGATGCCAAGCCTTCACGCGTCGCGACGCAGCCCGGTTTTTTAGCCTATAAATATAGGCTGATCTCATTTGAATTCTTCATATTTTCATATGGGGATTTTCCTTAGAATACTAAGAAGAGAGTACATTGTTTGTTTAATTTCTGTTTTCTTATATTTAATTTTTATTTTAAGCAATCAATCTTTTTTTGTTTTACTAAAAAGTATGAGTAAGTAACTTCTTTCTGCTGGAATAAAGTTGAAGCTTTTATTATAATAATTTAGATTAATCTCCCTTAGTTATAATATATAAATTATTTTAAAACCTGACTTAATGGATAGCGCCTTATTGGTCGATTGGACATAATTAAATTAATTTGAACCTGACTTAATTGGATACCGCCGTTATGGTCGGTTGGAATTAATTAAAAATGTGACTTAATCAGGATACCGCATATATGGTCGGTTGGTATTATAACACAAATTTATGTATTATAATAAAGGAGATTTCTAAATTTGAATTAATAAAAATGGATCCCCAAACCCCAATATTTTATTTCATTATTGTAATTTTTGCCTTTTAAGTTTTTAAATTTGTTTTATAATGTTTTTTTATTTATATCTTTAATAATCCTAGGTATGTGTCGTAACTAAATATGTTTTCTAGGGTTGTGATGAAAACCAATATCAATGATTTAATAAGTTGACTTTTCTTATGTCTTGTGTGGTGTATCGGTTTATTTATTGAGTCTAGTTCTTAATGCTTCTTATTAATTGGCCATTAATAAGATTGATTTGGTAAACATAAAATGAACTTGGAAAAGGATTTTAGGTTTAGCCATAAACTCAATAGCTCACGATCTCACATTCAACATAGGAATATAGTTAATTGCGGTACTTTGAGTGTTTGCATCTGACCATCGGAAGAGGCTTTTGCATATTTTCGTGTTCCAAGTTAATAAACTAGTACATTAAACAAGTATAAAATAATCAACTCATCCTTAGAAAGATATTAGTAGGATTCACAACCCTGGATATTTTCATATCATTGTTTAAAAATTAACATCTACCTTTGTTTTATTTTATTTACTTGTTTTAAGATAAAAATCATCATCCAACCAAAAGTCAAATCAATTCGATACTCGTAGACATTTAGCTTCGTAAATTAATAGCATAATTATTAAGTCCTCGTGGGATCGATACATTTTATACTACTTGAGTGATACGTGCGCTTGTGTTATGTGTGTGTTTACCACCGGTCAAGTTTTTGGCGCCGTTGCCGGGGACTTATTTATCTTTTACTATTAATTTTGGGGTTAGATACTTTACTTGTGTCTAATTTATTTTTACTTATTATTTTTGTTTTCTTGTGTTTCAGGTTCTCAGACACTACATGAGAATGAGCATAATCTTCGAAATCTGACGCTTGACCCAGAAATTGAAAGAACTATCAGACAATTGAGAAATGGAAAGGCGAGAAGATCAATAAGCACTGATCAACATGAACAATCAATATCACGAACCTTTGGATGTTGCACCACCAATTCTCAGTTGAGACAGAACAATTCTTGTGGTTGACCGCTTCATATCATGTATTGTACTTCATCTATTACCTACAAATGCTTGTGACATAAGTACATGGATTCAGATGATACAGTAATCAGTTCAGTTCGGGGGAAGTGCAACTAAAGATCCTAATGCCCACATTAGTCACTTCCTGGAGGTTTGTGGCATATTCAAATATAATCGAGCGGTAGATGAAGCAATACGTCTACGTGTGTTCCCATATTCTTTGAAAGACAAAGATAAAGGCTTGGCTTCGTTCACTACCAGTAGGTTCCAGCATAACTTGGTACACTCTTGCCACCCAATTTTTTTTTAAAATACTTTCCCCCAGCCAGAAAATCAAAATTGAGAAATGACATCACATCATTTGTGCAACATAACTCAGAATCCCTCTGCAAAGCATGGGAAAGATACAAGGAATTGCTCTGAAAATGTCCTCACCATGAGATTGCAAAGTGGCTACAAGTTCAAACCTTCTATAATGGACTTTCTGGATTAATGAGAACCACAATAGATGCTGCTGTTGGAGGAGCTTTAATGGAAAAATGAGAAGATCTGTCCTAGGACTTAATTGAAGAAATGGCCAACAACAATTCCTTGTGGCCAACAAAGAGGAGCATGATCCATCGAATACCAGGAATCCACGAAGTAGGAGCTAACACAGCTATGAATACCAAGCTGGATCAGATATACAAATATCTGGAAACTCTTAACATGAAAGTTAATGATGGATCCACAAGTTCACCTATGGAGGAGCACGAGAGGCAGAATCTTACAACCAACATGATGAGACTGTAAACTATGTTAGCAATTTCAATAGACAGGGAAACAATCCGTATTCCAATACCCAAAACCGAGGTTGGAGGAATTTTCCAATTTCGCATGGAGTAACATTTCAGGGGAAAGGAATAATCCACCACCAGGATTCCAACAGCGGAATAAAGGCCAGGAGTATGAAAAAGAACCATGAATAGCAGAAGTTTTGGCCGAGATGAAAAATCAAGAAGCCAAATATGATGCTATGTTTCAAAAAACAAATAGCATCATACGATGCTATGTTTCAAAGCCAATCAGCTTCTATAAAGGCACTGGAAAATCAATTGGACAATTGGCCAGTGCTCATAGTTACAGACCGCAAGTTACCATTCCTAGCAACACAGAACCTAATCCAAGGAACATGGGGAAGAAGCAATGCCAATAAATAACTTTGAAAAGCGACACTGAAATCAACAAAGATGTTGGAGTCAAGGCATCTACTGATAATGTTCCAAAAGAAAGCAGTGAATCAGATAAACAGATGGAGGAAATAGAAGCAAAAGAAAATGATCGAGAAAGATTTACTCCACCTCCACCTTTTCCACAACGTCTCCAAAAACACAAACTAGACAAACAGTTTGCTCCATTCCTGGAGATCTTCAAAAAGCAGCATATCAACATTCCATTTGCAGAAGCGTTGGAACAAATACCCAGCTATGTCAAATTATTTAAAAATATTCTGTCACGAAAGCGAAGATTGGGAGATTACGAGTCTGTAGCATTGACAGAAGAATGCGACGCCATTATTCAAAGGAAGGTCCCCTCAAAGTTGAAGGACCCAGGCAGTTTCATTATCCCTTGCACCATAGGAGAACGTTACTTCGGTAAGGCTTTGTGTGATTTTAGTGCTAGTATTAACTTGACATCTTTGTCTATTTACAGGAAACTACATATTGGAGAAGCAAAGCCCACCTCAGTCACTCTGTAACTTACTGATAGATCACTCACATTTCCGAGAGGTTTAGTGGAAGATGTATTGGTCAAAGTCGACAAATTCATTTTCCCAGCAGATTTCATTGTCATTGACAATGAATAAGACAAAGAGATACCCATCATTCTTGGGAGACCATTCATGGCTACAGGTCGAACCATCATTGATGTACAAAAAGGTGAACTAACTATGAGGGTGCAAGACCAATAAGTAATATTCAAAATTTTCAAAGCAATGAAATTCCCGAATGATGAAAAATAGGAGGAATGTTTCAGACTTGATGTAATAGATAGTATCATCCAGAACATAGATGCAATGCAACTTTCCACGGACAAACTTGAAGCATGCATCACCAACAAGACTGACAGAGAATTAGATGATGAGATTCTGGAATGTAAAATTATCTTGATGGAGCCTCTCGCTTCAGAGCGACACCACAGGTTGAAAGCTTGGAACTATCCAAAGAAAGAGCGAATCAAGCCCTCGATATAAGAACCACCACAGCTGGAACTAAAGCCACTTCTGAGCTGTCTCAGGTATGCATAGTTGGAAAACTCTTCTGATTTACCTGTGATTATTTCTTTGTCGATAACGTGGGTGCATGAAGATAAGTTGTTTAGAGTGTTACGAGAGCACAAGATGGCTATTGGCTGGACTATAACAGACATTCGAGGCATCAGACTATCATTTTGTATGCATAAAATCTTGATGAACGATGAGTACAAAGCCACCATGGAGCATCAACAAAGACTGAATCCAATAATGAAAGAAGTTGTAAAGAAGAAATTATCAAATGGTTGGATGCATGCATCATTTACCCTATCTCTGACAGCTATTGGGTAAGTCATATGCAATGTCTACCCAAGAAATAAGGAATGACTGTAGTCATAAATGAAAAGAACGAGCTGATTCCAACAAGGACAATGATTGGATGGAGAGTATGCATGGACTACAGGAATCCAAATAAAGCAACACGAAATGATCATTTCCCAATACCATTCATTGACCAGATGCTAGAAAGATTGGTGGGCCATGATTTTTATAGCTTTCTGGACGGATACTCAGGATACAATCAGATTGCCATCGCCCAAGAAGATCAGGAGAAAACCACTTTCACATGCCTGTATGGTACTTTTGCTTTCCGCATGATGCCATTTGGACTTTATAATGCTCCTGCCACATTTCAACATTGCATGATGGCCATCTTTTCAGACATGATAGAACAAAGTATGGAAGTCTTCATGGATGACTTCTCAATATTTGGAGACTCGTTCAACCACTACATACAAAATATGGAAAAAGTGTTACAAAGAAGTGAAGATACCAACCTGGTACGCAATTGGGAAAAATGCCACTTAATGATGTAGGAATGCATTTTCCTGGGACATCGAATCTCACAGAAATAAATCGAGGTAGACAAAGCAAATATCGAGACGATAGAAAAATTACCTCCACAATCATCCGTCAAAGGGATTCGAAGTTTTCTCGGTCATGCAGGATTTTACAGGAGATTTATCAAAGACTTCTCCAAGATTGCTAAGCCTCTGTGCAATCTACTGGAGAAAGACATGCCTTTCAACTTCACGAAAGAATGCCACAATGCTCTCAAGATCTTGAAACATAAGCTGATCTTTGCCCCCATCATAGTAGCACCAGACTGGACGCTTCTATTTGAAGTGATATGCGATGCCGGTGATTTTCCTGTAGGTGCAGTTTTCAGACAACGTAAAGTGAAAAATGTTCACACCATCTACTACGCCAGCAAAACTCTGAATGAAACAGAACTCAACTACACAACAACTGAAAAATTCTACTCCTATTTGCTGGGTCCCAACGTGGTGGTCTACACAGATTATTCAGCAATCAAATAATTGATCACGAAGAAAGATGCCAAGCCTAGATTTATCTGTTAGGTGCTTCTACTGCAAGAATTTGTCGTGAATATCTGAGATAGGAAGGGGAAAGAAAATCAAGTGGCAGATCACTTATCGAGGCTCAAAAATGGAGGAACAACTGGCAATGAACTGACAATTAAAGAAACTTTTCCAGATGAACAGCTGTTTGCCATCAAGCAACATGAAGTCCCATGTAATGCTGACTATGTAAACTACATAGTGTCAGGGAAATGGCTGTCTGTATGGACATATCAGCAACGAAAGAAATTCTTCAAAGAAGTCAAACACTATATTTGGGATAAGCTATACCTATTCAAATGTTGTGCTGATCAATTATTGTGGTGTTGTGTACCATATGAGAAGGTTAATAGTGTCCTGCAGCATTGTCATTCATCACCATATGGTAGATAGTTCATCAGAGATAAAACTACAGCCAAAGTCCTATATTTGGTTTGTTATGGCCCACTCTATTTAAAGACGCTTAATTATTCATTCTTCAATGTGATAGGTGCCAGAGAACGGGAAATATTTTGAGGAGAAATGTAGGACCTCTTCAAAGCATTCTCGAAGTGGAGATATTTGATGTATAAGGGATTGACTTTATTGGACCCTTTGTTCCATCATATGGAAACTTGTACATTCTGGTTGTAGTAGACTACGTCTCGAAATGGGTTGAAGCAACAACACTACCATCAAATGACTCCAAAGTTGGGTTAAAATTCCTCAAAAAGAATATTTTCACTCGCTTCGTAACACCTCGAGCAATCATCAGGGATGGTGGCACACACTTCTACAACAGATACTTTGATGCACTCCTATCCAAATACGGAGTTACTCACAAAGTTGACACCACTTACCATCCGCATTCAATTGGGCAGGTTGATGTTTCCAATAGAAAAATCAAAAGAATCTTGAAGAGAACCGTTGGGTCAACAAGGAGGGACTGGTCTACAAAATTAGATGACGCATTATAGGCCTATCAGATAGCTTATAAGACACCCATTGGAATGTCCCCATACCGAATGGTGTTTGGGAAAGCATTCCATCTGCCTGTGGAGCTCGAACATAAAATGTTCTGGGCACTGAAGAAGTTAAATTTTGATCTGCAAGCAGCATAAGAGAAACGGCTCTACCTACTGAATGAATTGGAATAATTTCGCCTCCATACTTATGAGAATGCCAAACTGTACAAAGAAAAGACAAAGAAATGGCATGATCAGAAAAATAGTACGAAGACAACTAGAACCAGTACAGCAGGTGTTGTTATACAACTCAAGGTTGAATCTTTTCCCTGGCAAGCTGAAATCAAGGTGGCCATGTCCATTTGTGATTACTCAGGTGTTACCCTACGAAGTAGTTGAGATACATAACCCCAACTCCAACAACACATTCAGGGTCAATCGCCAACGTGTCAAACACTATTGGGGAGAATCATTTGAACGTCAAAAAGAGAGTCTCACACTTGGTGATCCAGTCTAACATTCAGGCAGTCATGTCTAGCTGATGATGTTAAACTAAGAGCTAGCAGGGAGACAACCAATGTAATTTTTGTATATATTGAGATTTGGTGTGTTTTATTTTTTTGTGTTTTATTTTTTTAGGAAGAGTCACACACATTATGGAAGACGTTCTCACAAAACTTCACAAGTATTTTCCTTTTCTCCCTCAAAACTCTATGATGAAAGGCTACAAAGCACGCATTGAAAGAAAGAGACTTCTAATGATCCACGGTATTCCTAGTGATATTCGTTGCATAATTGAAGCACGAGTTCGCTTGGCAGGTGAGTCATCAGACTCTTTTATTTCATTTCTGACTGGTTTAAGAAAAAATACCCATGTTAAGAAAAGAAGAGCTAAACGATTAGGTGTTTGCTATAAATATACACGTTTTACATGCAATACTCGTTGTCGTTCTTTAGGAATGGTGTCTCATAATCGCGAAGATAGAATAAAATTCATTAGGGATGGCATTAGTAAGAAGTCTTTAGATGACATATCATTGACTCTTAAGACGCATCCCTGTGAATATGTGTATCACGCGATTCACAATTTACATACATAATTTTGAAGAGAAAGACAATAATAAGTCTCGGGAATCTGACTTTAAAAGACCATGTCTGTCAATTTATAAGAAAATTGGATGGGAAGCTTGTCTCTGACACATAGATGTAATTCAAGTCATTACTTCATGTACATATTATTATTTCTATGTCTTTAACTAATAATTGTGAGTTGTTTTTTTTTTTTTTCGCCCATAAGATCCAGACTTTTTGACTTTCACGATTTATTTTACTGTTTAGCTAAAAATTATCATTTAGCAGGTACTAGTGCTATTATTACTCACTCATTTTCAGGATCTATAAATTAATCTCGTCATTGCTCTCTTGTACACTTCTAGATTTGAAAAAGTACTAATAAAAAAATGGAAGAAACTTCAAGAAGATGAGTTGTTAACATCCGTGTGTTTTACGGTACTAGTTCTAGTTTTAAACCAGAATTTGCTCAAGTAGCAAAAGAATTGGGTAGAGTCATGGTAGAGAGGAATATACACTTAGTATATGGCGGTGGAAATCTTGGACTAATGGGTTACGTTTCAAGGGCCGTACAAGAAGGAGGTAGTCAAGTTTAGGGAACCATCCAAAAACCTTTGGCTGACGCAAATCTTATCGAACAATCAAACGGAGAGGAATGCATCGTCCCAGGCATCCGAACGAATTGTTGAAATGATTAACCATGTTGATGCATTTATTACTTTGCCAGATGGTTTGGGCACGATGGAGGAAATTTTTACAGTGCTATCTTGGGCGAACTTGAACATACACCAGAAACCAATTGGACTATTTAATGTTGATGGATTTTTTGAATTTATTTTTGTGTTTCATAAAGATGCCAGGAGAAATGGGTTCCTTTCAAAACACGAAAAAGATATCATCTTCACTGCTAGAAAATCCAATGATTTATTGACCAACTCTTAGCCTTTGAACCATAAATTGACCATATCATTTCCAATATAAACTCGTCTAATAATGATCATGAAAAGAAACGTCGGATAAATTTGGATCTTAACCTTTAGTTTTCTTTTTAAATGTAGAATTCCACACTAACCAGATACTGTTTTCTAAACTCTTCTTCTTATGTTTTTAGAAATTGAGGATAATGTCTCAATTAGGTTTGGGGGAGGGGAATAGTTGACTAGTATCTTGTTTTTATATTTCTTTGTGTTGTTTTTAGTCAAAAATTCAAAAACAATATAAAAAATTTTGTTTTAAACTTGACTAATCAGGTGAAATTATGTTCGAGATAGCAGTGTAAGGAATTTCCACTCCTGAGATGTATCTCAACCTAATTCGTAATAAGTTATTTTTTGTTTATTTCATTTTGAATTATTTAAATTCGTGAATTCTCCATAATACTGACTAAATTAGATCTTCATATGCTCATTTGATAGGTATTATCAACATGCATGGTAACATACAAAGATGGTTCGTAAGTGAAAAGTTTGTAATATTCAGTGCTCTAGTTTATTGGAAGAATCATCTGAAGGCGATGGAATAAAAAAAATCAGAAAAAGATCCTTTGCCAAAAATGTGTTAATTTTGATATAATTTTAGGTCAAAAATATTACTCTCTTGTCAACTACACTTATGAATATTGCGGGCACAATGATATGATTAATACCTTGTTGGTTGTGTATATGGTGAATTGTAAAAATAATTGGAGAATTTACTTATTTGGTAATTTAGAAAGAAAGAGAACAACTATTAACTTGGATAAGAATTTCACATGTTTAGTCACTAACTTGTTTTATGTGTTTGATTGTACATTTGATTGATGTTTGTGGGTATCGTCACAGTAAGCCCTCACGAGACTATAACTCGTCCACTAGGGACACCTATGGGTTTAAAGGCTTGTTGCATACGCTAAATGCAACTGTGATCCCTATGAAAATTGCTTAGTTTAATTTTATTTTAAAGTTGTTTATTGCATTTTATTTTATTGTTTTGCTCGAGGACTAGCAAAATGTTAGGTTTGGGGGTGGGATGATCGAAAAATATATCAATATTTACCTCATCTTTTACTTAATATTTTGTATAGTTTCTCGAGTTTTGTTAATATTTTGATGTGTTTTGTGTTATTTTCTAGATAAATAAAATATCAGGTCTCACTTGAATCAAATAAGGGCTAAAACGGTGAAAAATGAATAAAAATGGGAAAATGAGAAATTCATGTGTTGCGACGCACAAGCCTTATGCGTCGCAATACGCAAGCCTTCTGTATCGCAATACGCAAGCCTTCTACGTCGCGATGCACCTCAATTATTGAGCTGTCGACACGAGTCATCACCACGTCATCACGTGCGTCATCATCACGTCATCTTGACGTCTGCACAATAATTCAGTCTACCGACATGCGTCATCATGACATCAGCGTCGTGACACTAAGCCTTCACATGTCACGACACCGAGCTAATAATGTAGTCTACCGACAGCCGCCAATCACTGTAGGCCACATCGCGATGCGGCCCGATTTTGAAGCCTATAAATAGAGGCTGATCTCATTTGAATTCTTCATACTTTCTTTTGGGGAATTTCCCTAGAATACTAAGAAGAGAGTATCTTGTTTGTTTAATTTCAATTTTCTTGTATTTAATTTTTTTAAGTAATAAATATTTCTTTGTTTTACTTAAAAGTATGAGTAGGTAACTTCTTTCTGCTGGAGTAAAGGTGAAGCTTTTATTATTATAATTTAGATTAATCTCCCTTAGTTATAATATATAAATTATTTTAAAACCTGACTTAATTGGATACCACATTATTGGTCGGTTGGACTTATTTAAATTAATTTTAACCTGACTTAATTGGATACTGTTGGGATTTATGTTCTAGAGCTTCATGTATTGTAAACATAATTGATTATTTTAATAATAAAAATAAATGCATTATTCATTTTATCAAAGTTGTTTGATTTATATCACATATTATCCAATTGTCTTGTTTACCTTGATTACTCTTGTACCGTCAGACTTAGTGTATGTTTGATGCACAAGAGGATTTAAGTATGGAGTTAGTAATCTAAATAGTCCATAGAGAGCAAACAAATAGGGTACTTTGTTTGTAGTTTATCTATAGCTACGGTCCATTCTATACTTGTATGACGACCTTGATCTGGGATCATTCATGTAGTGACAAGGGAATGGAGTCACCTTGTATGATGAGATCATATAGGATTGGACTCAGATAAATACGAATTTCTTCTAATATCCGTTAATCAAAGAAATTCATTCTATCTAATAGATGGTCATATATGGATTCGATCTTAATCCTGAGTGTACTATGAACTCCTGCATGACAGCCTATGTCCTTTGATTTACTATGGTGAGGTTGGTGTTGCATTCCCGACCAATAACTATGTATTTTGGGGATATGGTTTGGTGTGTAGCTGGGAACGTTTTACATTGATATGGAATTCATAATTGTTATGGTTTAATTATTCATTATAGAATCAATGGTGCTTAAAAAAAATATTTATAAGGGTTTAACGGACTTTTGACCCGACTCTATTTATGAGATATTTGTGAAGGGTTATATCCATATGTAATGACTATATCGATAGACACCGAAGTTGTTCGGTTTATTTTATCCATCTACAGTAACGGAAGTTCAACGTCGAGTTTTTAGTGGAATAACACGGAGTTAATAATTCGTAATATTTGATTAAAGAGTTTAATTAATATTTCGGAATTATTGGAGCTTGGAACCGTAGGTCCATTTGGTCCCCGTGCTAGCTCGATTAACTATAGCAAACCTAATATAGTTAGATTGTCTAATTATTTGCTCACTTTATATTTATATATTATTAATGAGATTAATAATTTTTATTGTCACAAATGAAAACTATGTTAAATTACTTTAACTTAATGTTTTCTAGAATTCTTTGATTATGAGATAATCAAGTTAGCAATAATTATAAGATAATTACTGCAGCATAATTGAAGATAAATAAATCATTATTTAGGTATTGATTTTTACTTACCATTGGATACAAAGTCATATGGCTAACCATGTCATCCAAGTAATCATGTCTAATAGGTGGCATGTATACACCAAATAAATTTGTCATTAGCTAATGCATTTATGCTTTGGTATGACCTCCATATTTATGTGTTTGACATTGAAAGAAAGCATTAGATGCTTAATGACAAAGTCATTGTCTTAACTTATCTTTTTTTATGCTTTGGCACGGCATTCACATTTTTGTGTTGTCTATTGGAAGAAAGCATTAGATGCTTAATGACAAGGTTAGTTGGCTTGTGTAAGAGAATATAATCTCTACCATTTTTCGCACTTCCTAAGGTTAACATTTTGCAAACATTGACACAATTATTGTGAGAAAGAAATAGAGAGAAAATAGAGAGAGTTCAAACATTCACAAGTGTTGTGAGAGTGTTTGAAATTCCTAATGCCAAACACCAATTGTGACATCTTTATTCTCTAAATCGTTTAGAGTTTAATCTTTGTGAGTGAAGCCCACACTTCGGTTCGTTGGTTTGGAGTCATAGTTTGGAAGATCGAGTGGTTGATCCAAGTGTTGGACAACAAATGATTGATCTCGGCTACTACAACAAAAGAAGAAGGCAAAAAAAATTTTAGAGATCCTTACCGGATCTGGTGCCACCACAAGCAATTTTCGCTGCGCTAAGGAAAAGATGTTTCCTACAATTGGCATAAAGAGTTTAAGGTTGAAAAGTGTTATTAACCCTTATTCTTTAAAGTTTTAATTTTTAATAATTTATATGTGACATAGATTTTTAGAATGCATGTTGTGATGAGTATGAACAATTAGATTCATGAGATGAATGGTTTTTAATGTTCATGTGATGAATGTTTACTTTTATTCATGTGATGAATGTTTTGTGTTGATCGTTAATTTTTCCGGCTCTTATTTTTAGTATTGGGAATGTTTGACCATAATGTCATATTATTTCAAGTGTTGTAAGTTTATTTCATTTGTAATAAGTCCATTTTGTAACTCAATTTGTAACTTGGAGGAGCCGATGCCGCAAAGGACTCATTACGAACCTATTCCGCGAAGAACTCAACAACATACCATGGAGTAGGATTTGACGACCAAGGGATGCCTTGGATTTATTATACTAATTAGATTTGTATAGAAAAATAAGAGCTCAGTTAACACAATTTATGGATCTATGTAAAACTACATTCCGTTACAAATCCGTAAAAAAAAATGGGGACCAAAACAGAGTCTGGAAGCTCCGAAACGAAGTAAATGAAGTTCTAATGTTCAGACAAGCATTCGAACGCAACACGAACGAAACTCCACTGCCTGAAAATAGTCGAATGCCCATCAAATGCCACCTAAACATTTTCAGGCCCAGACCTGGCTTAATATGAATTTTTAAATTGTTTATCAACATCCAATATACATTTCATGCCAACAACACATCCAATATGTCAAATTTCAAAAAATTGTTATGAGCTTATCTAGGGTATATATTCGACCAACCTATATGAATTGGGGATTTTTGATCTAATCAATATTTCACAAATCCAACAATGCACAAATCCAATTCAACATCATATAAGCTCAACCAAATCACCAATTTGAAGAAATTATGTTCTAAACACAAAAACCCCAAATAAAGTCAATGAACCCTAGAATTCCAAATCAAGCTTAGGATGGCTCTAGATACCATTGTTTGTCTCCAAGACATTTCCCAAGATCACTAAGCATGATTAAAGTGCGAATAATCAAAGAGAGTTGCGGAAACACTTACTTTTATCGGACGAGTTTCAATACTTTTATGCATTTCCATGGAAGCTCCAAGCTTTGAATGAAGTTCTAAACCCTAGGGTGAGTTTCCCTATCACCTTGATTCGCTCCTTTATGTGCTAGCATGAACAAAATTTTGAAAGAAAATTTTCCCTTCTATGGCTTGAAGGTTTCGGCCAAATGAGAGAAAAAAAAAAGGAGAGAGAGTGTATAGTTTTTCACTTCATCCAAAAGTGTGTGTTATATATGGTTTCAAAAACCATGTTGGGTAAAGGGAAGTGGTTTTACAAAAACCATTTACCTTTTTCCATCTACCACCATCACATTTTGACAAGTGAAGTGATTGGTGGGTCCCACCCAATTAAATTCAAAATTCAAGTGGGATTAGACAACACACTACGGGCTCGATTACGTTTAATCCGATTAAACGAATTTTCCGTCGCTACGTAATTAAATCCAATTTAATTAAATAATAATGCATAGCAAAATTATTACGGAAGTCGCTCGTGAATTAATTCTAAATTAATTCATTCGCTTGAATTAAAATCCAATTTTAATTCCGCACTGAAATCTAATTTCAATTAATATATCTAATATATTATTTTAGCCCAATTAAATAAATTAAAAAGTAAAATCTAATTTAACTGTTAAATTTACTTTACCGATTAATTCCAAGTTAATCGAGTTCTCTCTTCTCGAAGAATTTAATCCCAGATAAATTCTCGACACAATTAATCCCAGATTAATTCTCTCTTTTGATAATTAATTCTTATATTAATTATTGCCGTAATTAATCCTAGATTAATTTTCTCTTTCATAATTAATCTCATATTAATTTTCTCTTTCATAATTAATCCCAGATTAATTTTCCGTTTGAGTCAAATCTCAACGGTGAATCTTCGGGAAGCGACCGAAGAGATTACTGGATATGTTGGCAGTAAATACGGTTATCGGACTATCCGAATACATGCGTACCTAATACCACGTCCTTACCGATTTATAAGACATGGTTGGCTTCTAGCAAGGCATCATGCCTACCCAATTCTCCAGAAATATTCTGAAAATAAATATGTAATATTTGTCAGGTGTAGTATACGTAGTATTGCGTATTACGATCCGGTATCGGATGTCACATGCTAGGCCTGGGGCAGGAATTGTGTCTGCCCTGAACGAAACATATATCAGATCTCTGGTAACTAGTCTCTATAATCGGATAAACATGACCTAGTCATATTATCCCGATGACTGCAGTACATAATAGTACTAGTTTCGTATCCTACGTGATCATCATCTTCATATGACTGAAGTGATACTTCCATCTTGACATCACACCCAATACACTACGATTCTCAATATACTCAGAACAGGCGTACACAGAACCTGTTAAAGCCCTGGACGACCAAAACCAAAGTATATTGATTGTCGCAAGTATTAGCGATGGAAGTCTCAAGTTAAGACCAAATACATCTACACTGATTCGGACTCCCATAGACACATAGTCATACTACCAATGGAATTATGAGGGGTCTATCCAGAGCGAAACTGTTTCCGTACCATCGGTAAACACAACCTCTTATTACACTTGCATGAGTATCCAATACCCAAATATATGAGAACTATGTCGTTATGCTCCCATAACACGCACAAGTGCAATACTAGTCTATTCTGCATTATCGATGTCGAATCTCGATAATACTACGACTAAGGATATTTTAATGATTAAACCTTAGTGGATTAATACTGTCTAATATCTTATTAATCTGGAACTAATCATATGGACTTTTATCATTTATATATCCCGGCAATCCAATTACAAATGATAAAAGAGCAATTTCCTTTGTCACATAGTTAATTTGTACAACAACACCATGTTATGTACAAATAATGATGCTATGGTCATAATTGTCCAACAAAGACAACCTGAACGCTATCTGGAAAATGGTGAGGTGCAAGTTGTTGCATCTTGTGATGGTATAGATGATCCATTGACCTATGGTACTGCAATGGAAGATACTGATAAAGAGGAATGGCTCAAATCATGAACCTCGAGATGGAGTCGATGTATTCCAACTCAGTCTGGGAACTTGTAGACCAACCTGATGGAGTAAAACTATTTGGTTTCAAGTGGATCTATAAGAGAAAAAGAGGAATAGATGGGAAAGTACTGACTTTCAAGGCTAGGCTAGTGGCAAAGTGTTATATCCAAAAGGAGTGAGTTGACTATGAAGAAAATTTCTCGCCAGTAGCTATGCTTAAATCCATAAGGATTCTTCTTTCTATTACCGCTTATTATGACTATGAGATTTGGCAAATGGACACCAATACTACATTCTTGAATGGCAATCTTGATGAGAGTATCTATATGGTACAACCAGAGGGGTTCAATACTGATGAGTGGTATTTATATCACTATTTCTCACTCATCTAACCTAATATTTTGTATATTTCTCGGGTTTTGTGAATTTTTTGATGTGTTTTGTGTTATTTTGCAGATAAATAAAGTTGGGAAAGCATTGGAAGCAATTTAGGGCCAAAATAGAGAAAAATGACAAAAAGGGCAATTCAATAATTTGGCCGCGTCGGGACGCCTCAAGTGCACCGGACATGCTAACGTGCACCGAGGGACACGTGTCAGAATCTGAGAAATTAGACTTGCTAACGTGCGCCGACCTTGCTAACGTGCGCCGTGCCATGTGTCATCATCACAGAAGATCTGCTAAAATGCACCAGCTGCCACGTGTCGAAATCTCATTGGACCAATGCAAGCGTGTTCCACGTGTCAGTCTCTTTTTGGACCGAATATCAGCCTCTCATTTGACCGATCCTAAGCGCGTGCCACGTGTTAGATGTTCATTTGACCGAAAGCTCAGCCAATCACCGTATGCCACGTGTCGTCTTCTCATTACACCACCTTCACCGCGTGACACGTGTCATCACCAGATTCTACCGACAGATCACGCGTGGTCAACCCGCATGGACCAAAACTGCGTGCCAGCGTCGCTACGCTGGGACCTCTGGCGTCGCGACGCTGGATCCAGAAAATGCCTATAAATTTAGCTCCTCTTCACTTCATTTGGTGTGCTTTCCTTGGGATTTTTTTCCTGATTTCATAGGAAGCATCTAGTTTTGTAATAATAAAATTATGTAATTTTATTTTTAGTTATTATTAGAGCTTTTTATTTATTTACTTTATGTTTTGTAGTTAAATATCCGCTGGGTAAATGGTGAAACATTTTATATAATTATCTAGGTAAATCTCATTTAACTATAATTTATAAATTATAATTTAACCGGATTAATTAATGTCAGACTTTATTACCGCCTATATGGTTGGGTTAAATATAAATTACTTTACCACCTAAATGGCTGGTCTTTATGTGACAGATAATTACCGCCTATATGGCTGGTGTAATTGGACTAAATAGATTACCACCTATATGGCTGGTTTTAAATGTTTAACATTATTAACTCCTGAGAAAGTAGAACAGAAAATAATTTATATTTTATAATAAGTAAGATTCCTAGATAAGAAATATTAAATGTGGATCCTCTAACCCCATCATTTTATTTTTATTCTAGGGAAGTGATGAAACACAATATCCACACTTAATAATTGATTTTCTTTTTATGGGTAATTCTTTAGTTTGTTTATTGAGTCTTAAGCTTAATGCTTCTTGTTGTCTGATCACCAATAAGATTGATATGGTAAACTTAAAATAAACTAGACATAGGGATTTTAGGTTTCAGCCTTAGATTCAATAGCCCATTATCTTCCTTGAGGATAGATAACCCTTTAATAGATTTCCTTCCAGGATAGACATATACCTGTCGGGCGGGGGTAGCCATAATTGGAACTTGGTCTTAATGAATCCAGGTAATTTGGTTGACATAGACATATGGTTCAATTGGGTTATACTGGGTATTTGCGTCTGACCATCGATAAAGGCTTTTGCTTATTTTCGTGTTCCAGGTTAGCAATCTTATTTATTACACATAAATAAGAGAATCAATTCATCTTTATAATAATATTGTGTGGAGTCACGACCCTAGATCCTTGAGTCTTTTATTTTATTTTCCTTCGAATTTTCTTTTGAGTTTATTTTTATTTTATTTTGCAAAACCACATTCAACCAACTAAATACAATCAATTCACTTCTCCCTATAATAGATACCTGTAAATAAATAGTATCAATAATTAATAACAACAGTAGGAATTAAGTCCTCGTGGGATCGATATTTTATACTACTTGAACGATACGTGCGCTTGCGTTATACGTGTGTGTTTACGCCGGTCAATTACCCAAGGTCAAGAGCAAAAGGTTTGCAAGTTGCAAAGGTCCATTTATGGACTTAAGCAAGCATCTAGATCTTGGAACATACAGTTTGATACTACGATCAAGTCTTATAACTTTGAGCAGAACATCGATGAGCCTTGTGTCTACAAGCGCATCATTAATGAGAATGTTGTTTTCCTTGTGTTATACAACGATGATATTGTACTCATTAGGAATTATGTAAGGGTAATATCGAACATGAAAATCTGACTAGCTAACCAATTCAAAATGAAAGATTTAGGAGAGACAAGTTATGTACTTGGGATCCAGATCATTCGGGATCGCAAGAAACGACTGTTAGCAATGTCTCAAGCAACCTATATCGACAACATTCTTGTGCAATTTGGTATGCAGAATTCTGAGAAAGGTAATTTACCTTTAGGAATGGAATTCATTTGTCTAAGGAACTGTCTCCTAAGACACCTCAATGAGTTGAAGAGATGAGACAAATACCATATGATTCAATAGTTGGAAGTCTTATGTATGATATGTTATGCACGAGACCGGACATCTATTTTGCAGTGGGAGTAGTCAGTAGGTTTCAATACAACCCACGATTAGATCATTGGGTAGCGGTGAAACATATTCTCAAGTATCTTCGGAGAACGAGAAATTATATGCATATATATACAAGTCAGGATATGATTCTAAGAGGATATATAGACTCTGATTTTTAGACGAATATCGATTCTAGGAAATCAAAATTTGGATCAGTGTTCACCTTAGGTGGTGGGGCTATAGTATGGAGGAGCGTAAAGTAAACTTGTATTATTTACTCCACCATGAAGGCTGAATATGTAGCAGCTTGTGAAGCGGCTAAGGAAGTAGTCTGGCTATGTATGTTCTTGGTAGATCTGGAAGTTGTTCTAGATATGGATAAACCACTTACACTTTATTATGATAATAATGGTGTAGTGGCGAACTCCAAATAACCAAGAATCCACTAGAGGGGTAAGATATTGAGAGGAAATATCACCTCATCATGAGATAGTGCAGAGAGGAGATGTCGCTGTCACGCAGATTCCATCCGTAGACAACCTGGCAGATCCGTTTACAAAGACCTTATCGGCTAAAGTGTTTGAAGGTCACCTAAAGGGTTTAGGATTACATGACATATCCAATTTTGCTCTAGTCCAAGTAGGAGATTGTTGGGATTTATGTCCTAGAGCTTCATGTATTGTAAACAGAATTGATTATTGTAATAATAATAATAAATGCATTATTTATTTTATCAAAGTTGTTTGATTTATATCGCATATTATCCAATTGTCTTATATACCTTGATTACTCTTGTACCTTCAGACTTACTGTATGTTTGATGCACGAGAGGATTTAAGTCTGGAGTTAGTAATCTAAATAGTCCATAGAGAGCAAACAAAGAGGGTACTTTGTTTGGAGTTATCTATAGCTGCGGTCCATTCTATACTTGTTTGATGACCTTGATCCGCGATCATTCATGTAGTAACATGGGAATTGAGGCACCTTGTATGATGAGATCATATAGGACTGGGCTCAGATAAATATGAATTTCTTTTAATATCAGTTAATCGAAGAAATTCATTTGATCTAATAGATGGTCATATATGGATACGATCTTAATCTTGAGTGTACTACGAACTCATGCATGACAGGCTATGTCATTTGATTTACTATGGTGAGGTTGGTTTTGCATTCCCGGCCAATAACTATGTATTTTGAGGATATGGTTTGGTGTGTAGCTGGGAACATTTTATATAGATATGGAATTCACTCCTTCTTACGAGAAGCAGATGAATATCTCTTTTAAGTGTTGATTCAGGACTTGAACAATTTGAGCGCTCAACTTTTCTATTGCGAATAGAAAGTTTAATATTCATAATTGTTATGGATTAATTATTGATTATAGAATAAGATGGTGCTTAAGAGACAAAATATTTAGAGGGGTTTAACGGACTTTTGACCCAGCTCTATTTATGAGATATTCGTGAAAGGCTATATACATATGTAATGACTATATCGATGGAGACCGAAGTTGTTCGGTTTTTTTATCCATCTACGATAACATGAGTTCAACTTTTAGTTTTTAGCGGAATAACACATAGTTAATAATTCGTAATATTTGATTAAAGAGTTTAATTAATATTTCAGAATTATTGGAGCTCAGAACCGTATGTCCATTTGGTCCATGTGCTAGCTCGATTAACTGTAGCAAACCTAATATAATTAGATTGTCCAAGTATATGCTCACTTTATATTTATATATTATTAATGAGATTAATAATATTTATTGTCACAAATGAAAACTATGTTAAATTAGTTTAACTTAATTTTTTTCTAGAATTCTTTGATTATGAGATAATCAAGTTAGTAATATTTATGAGATAATTACTGTAACATAATTGAAGATCAATAAATCATTATTTAGATATTGATTTTTATTTACCATTGGAGACAAATCCATATGGCTTACCATGTCATCCAAGTAATTATGTCTATTATGTGGCATGTACATACCTAATATATTTGTCATTAGCTAATGCATTTTCTGCTTTGGTATGACCTCCACATTTATGTATTTTCCATTTAATGAAAGAATTAGATGCTTAATGACAAAGTCATTGTCCTTAACTTATCATTTCTTATGCTTTGGTATGGCATTCACATTTTTGTGTTGGCCATTGCAAGAAAGCATTAGATGCTTAATGACAAGGTTAGTTGGCTTGTGTAAGAGAATATAATCTCTACCATTTCTCTCACTTCCTAAGGTTAATATTTTGCAAACATTCACACAATTGTTGTGAGAAATAAATAGAGAGAAAATAGAGAGAGTTCAAACATTTACAAGTGCTGTGAGAGTTTTTGAAATTCATAAAGCCAAACACCAATTGTGACGTCTTTATTCTCTAAATCGTTTAGAATTTAATCTTTGTGAGTGAAGCCCATACTTCGGTTTCTTGGTTTCGAGTCAGAGTTCAGAAGATCGAGTGGTTGATCCAAGTGTTGGACAATAAAAGATTGATCTCAGCTACTACAACAAAGGGAGAAGGCAAATTTTTTTTTAAAGATCCTTACCGAATCTGATGCCATCACAAGCAATTTCCACCGCGCTAAGGAAAAGTTGTTTCCTATAGATACCGCATTTATGATCGGTTGGAATTAATTAAAAATCTGACTTAATCAAGATACTGCCTATATGGTCAGTTGGTAATATAACACAAATTTATATATTTTAATAAGAGAGATTTCTAAAATTTGAATTAATAAAAGTGGATCCCCAAACCCCAGCATTTTATTTCATTATTGTAATTTTTACCTTTTTAGTTTTCAAATTTGTTTTATAATGTTTTATTTATTTATGTCTTTAATAATCCTAGGTATGTGTCGTAACTAAATACGTTGTCTATCAATATCAATGATTTATAAGTTGACTTTTCTTATGCCTTGTGTGGTGTATAGGTTTATTTATTGAGTCTAGTTCTTAATGCTTCTTATTAATTGGCCACTAATAAAATTGATTTGGTAAACTTAAAATGAACTTGGAAAAGGTATTTTAGATTTAGCCGTAGACTCAATAGCTCACGATCTCACATTCAACTTAAAGATTTCCTTCCAAGATAGGAATATACCTGTCGGGCGTGGGTAGCCATAATTGGAACTTAAACTTAATGAATTCAAAGTTTCTTAATTAACGGAATAAAGTTATTTGGGGTACTTTGGGTGTTTGCATCTGACCATCAGAAGAAGCTTTTGCATATTTTTGTGTTCCATGTTAATAAACTAGTACATTACACAAGCATAAAATAATCAACTCATCTTTAGAAAGATATTTGTAGGATTCACAACCCTGGATATTTTCATATCATTGTTTAAAACTTAAAATCTACCTTTGTTTAATTTTATTTGCTTGTTTTAAGATAAAAATCACCATCCAACCAAAAATCAAATCAATTACATACTCGTAGAAGTTTAGCTTCGTAAATTAATAGCATATACATTCACTCATCATGGGATCGATATATTTTATACTACTTCAGCGATACGTGCGCTTGCATTACGTGTGTGTTTACCACCGGTCAGTTAGATACTTTACTTATGTCTAAATTGTTTTTACTTATTATTTTTATTTTCTTATGTTTCAGGTTCCTATACACTACATGAGATGAAGCAGTAGCTTTGAAATCCGTCTGCTTGACCCAAAAATTGAAAGAACTATTAGACAGTTGAGAAAGGAAAGGCGAGAAGATCAATAAGCACTGATCAACATGAACAATCAACAACCTGAACCTTCAGAAGTTGCACCACCAATTCTCATTCGAGGTAAAACAATTCTGATGGTTGACGGCTTCATATCATATATTGTACTTCCTCTCTTACCTGTAAATGCATGTGACATCAAAACATGCATTCAAATGATACAGCAATCAGTTCAGTTTGGGGGAAATGCAATTGAAGATCCTAAAGGCCACAGCAGAAACTTCCTGGAAGTTTGTGGCATATTCAATTACAGCCGAGTGGCAGAAGAAGCAATGCATATGCGAGTGTTCCCATATTCCTTGAAAGACAGAGCTAAAGCTAGGCTCCTTCACTATTAGCAGATTCCATCATAACTTGGAACACTCTTGCCACCAAATTTCATGCAAAATACTTTCCACCAGCTAGAACAGCAAAGCTGATGAACGATATTGTAGGCACTGTATTTTTGCATATAAGTCCCTATTTAGAGTCTCATTTGGAGACACTACGTTTTAAGTCGAGGAAGTCGCGGGAAACGGACGTCGGAAGGGAATCGGTATTTTCGTTAGATTTTATTCGCTTGTTTAGCATCGGGCTCGCTTGTAGACCTCTGTTTAAAAATGCACCTAGCCCAAAACCCCCGCAAACCACTTGGCCTTGACCTAAAACCCTCGCAAGCCCACATACCACCATCCAAAGCCACCACACGCCCAAGCCAAGCCAGCCACATGCCCAAGCCCATAAAACATATCCAAATTAAAAAATAATTTTACACATGGTGAAATTAAAAAATAATAAAATATAGATTTTCCTTGGAAGACACTAATTGGTCTCTTTCTTATTCAAGAAATAGGAAACCCTAGCAATTGTCTATAAAAAATACAATTCCAACCCCTGTGACATCTCTCTTTAATGCATAACACAAGCCATAAGCAATAAAGATTCTCTTCTCTTTCCTCACTCTCAATAGCCGAAAATAACACCCCTAAAACAGCAAGCCTCCACCGAAAATCATAAAACCAAAACAGCCCCCATTGCCACAACAAAACTGCTCCCATACAGCCCCATTGACATGACCAAAACTACTCCTATACGATCCCTAACCACCACCGAAACAGCATCCATTCACAGCCCCTACAACCATCGAACAGCCCCTGAAAACACCCCATACATCCAACGAAATCTGTACCCCAAACAGCCCTGCAATGACCGAATAAATTGCATAGTTTTTTTACACCCTGTAACCACCGAAAACAGTTCCCGAAACTGCACTGCAGTGATAAAAAAAATAGTAGCCCAAATACCCTAAAATAGTAGCCAAAATCACCTAAAATAGTGAACAAAAACTGCACTTTAAAACCCTTAAACAACCATGCAAAACAGCAGCCCCAACCCCCTTTAAACCGCAAAAACAGTCCATTAATACTCCAAAAATAGTGACCAGAAAATACAGCGAAAACAGCAATGAAATGGAGTGAAAACATTAGCCTGAATAGTGAAAACAGTGAGGAAAGATGTGAACCAGCGAACCAGAAAGTTACGGAGTGTTAGCCCTTCCGACGGCCTTGTAACACACTTCCGAGGGTCGACATAAAAGGTTAGACCTGAGGACACCTTTCTCATTTATTTTCATTCATCTCGTAATTATTTATGAATGTTATTTGCATGAGTATTGTGGAATAATGTGTGTTGTGGCCCTTGAATGAATAGAAATATGTCGTCTCTTGTGGTATCTAGGATGGAAACCCAGATGTAAATTCCATAGCCGAATCCGAATGGACGGTATTTCGGTCTATACTTGGGAAACAATTCCACGTACCACTTGAGTAAACGGCACATGTTTCATTTTATCTTGCTTGTTTATTATTCGCTTCTTACATTCCGCCATTTAATTTCCGTATGTTATTTGTTCGTGTAATGATGAGATAGTGCGCATGGGCAAATCAAGTTGGATTAAAGGTCCTCTGTTATGAGGGATAAAAAGCAAAGGGATACCTTTGCCACGAAGTTTTTCCGCGCCGGATGAAGTACGTTTGGTTGGATGTGAGATATGTTCAACCGAGCATACAAAGTCCTATATTGTTGTCTTTATTTTTATGCATTGTGATGTGATGCGCATGGGCTTATTATGTTGGTCTAAAGGTCCTCCATTTTGAGGGATAAAAAGCCTAAGGGCCACCTTCAATACGATACTTCGCCCCGCCTTTTATATTCCATCTTTTACTTTACGTACATTAGTTGTTTATGTAATTGATGATATATTGCGCATGGGCTTAGTATGTTGGTCTAAAGGTTCTCTATTTGCGGGAGGAAAAGGCCAAAAGGCTACCTTTACGACAATATTTTGCCGCACTGGACAAAGTATGTTTGGTTGGATGTGAGATATGTTCAACCGAGCATACAAAGTCCTATATTGTTGTCTTTATTTTCTTATACATTGTAATGTCATGTGCATGGGCAAATCAAGTTGGATTAAAGGTCCTCCATTTTGAGGGATGAAAAGCCTAAGGGCTACCATTGCCACAACGTTTTGCCGCGCCGGACAAAGTATGCTTGGTTGAATGTGAGATATGTTCAATCCAATACGAAGTCCTATATCATTGTCTTTACTTTATATGTATTGTAATGTCATGCGCATGGGCTTATTATGGTTGTATAAAGGTTCTCTATTTGAGGAAGAAAAGTCCAAAAGGCTACCTTTATGACAGTACTTCGCCGCACCTTTTATTTTTTTCGTTGTTTTTCTTTATGTATGTGATCTCCTTGCATAATCATGCATCATATTGCAATGCGCATGGGCAAATCAAGTTGGATTAAAGGTCCTTCATTTTGAGGGATAGAAAACCGAGGGGCTACCTTTGCCATGACGTTTTGCCGCGCCGGAAAAAGTATGTTCGATTAAATGTGAAATACATTTAAAAGGACAGTTGAAGTCCTATATAGATGTGGGCATATGTCGCATCTCTTTTCTTTCACTTTCATTGTCTATCTTTTGCATCGCATCATTGCACCTTTATTTTAATGTAAAACTGCCTCATTAGTTATCTCTTTGCATTATGCACCTAATTGATTCTCTTTATTACGCATGATTGTGCAATTGCCATTTATTTGTGTTCCCACATGTATAAGTACATTATGCTTAAGAAATTGTATGCTTGCCATTATTCTAATTCACTTTTATGCGTGTTTGTACAATTACCATTTCCTTGCGTTTCTGTATCCATGAATATGGTGTGCTTATGAAGTTGTATGCTTGCCATATTTCAATTTACCTTTATGCATGCATATTTGGACATCGGTTATATGTAAATAGGTTGTATGCAATTTCGGACATAGGTTAAATGCAAACTTAGATATGAGCCTTGTACTTATGCATGTGAACATAGAAATAGAATACCCTTGGGAATGTATGTTGCTAGATTCGATTAAATTATTGCACAAATCACATCATTACAAGTGGCATAAGTAAGAGACCATTCCGAACCCAATGGTTTGAGGTCTTCCCTTGCGAGGGGTGAGTGCGGCCTTAAATCATTTCCCGGTTCACACCGGGTGACGAATCCATGTTATTTCTCCGGTTTAGTCCCCCGCGGGCTACTCCTTACTCCCAACCAGGCCGCGAGCATGGAACAACCTCGTCCAACTTCTGTGTCCTACAGATATCATATCCTTTGTGCAATATGACTCAGAATCCCTCTACAAAGCATGGGAAAGATATAAAGAATTTCTCTGAAAATGTCCTCACCATGAGATTTCAAAGTGGCTTCGAGTCAAAACCTTCTACAATGGCTTTTTGGACTAATGAGAACCTTAATAGATGCAGCTGCTGGAGGAGAATTAATAGAAAAGCAGAAGATCAGGGCTGAGAATTAATTGAAGAAATGACTAACAATAATTCCTTGTGGCCAACAGAGAGAAGCATGATCCATCGAAAAGCAGGAATCCATGAAGCAGGAGTGAAGACAGCTGTGAATGCTGAGCTTATCAGATATGCAAATACTAGGAAACTCATAGCATTCAGGTTAATGCTAGATCCAAAAATTCACCATATGAAGGAATATTTGAGGCAGAATCTTACAACAAACATGATGAGACTGCGAACTATGTCAGCAACTTCAACAGACAGAGAAATAATCCATATTCCAATACATACAACCCAGGTTGGAGGAATCATCCCAATTTCGCATGGAGTAATATTTGAGGCAAAGGAAAAATTCACCACCTGGATTCCAATTGCAGAATAAAGGCCATGAGTACAAAAAAGAACCAAGAATAGCATAAGTGCTTGCCCATATGAAAAAGCAAGAAGCCAAATATGATGCTTAGTAGCTGTGGTTCAAAATCAAGCCGCATTTTTGAAGGCACTGGAAAATCAAATGGGACAACTGGCCAATGCTCAGAGTTACAGACCGCAAGCTAACCTTCCTAGCAACATAGAACCAAATCCAAAGAACAGAAGGAATGAGCAATGCCAAGCCATCACTTTGAAAAGCGGAACTGAAATTAACAAAGATGTTAGAGTCAAGGCATCTACTGAGAATGTTCCAAAAGAAAGAAACGAACCAGATCCACAGATGGAGGAAAAAGGCAAAAGAAAATGATCGAGAAAGATTAACTCCACCTCCACCATTTCCACAGTGTCTCCAGAAACACAAACTGGACAAGAAGTTTGCTCGATTCCTGGAGATCTTCAAAAAGCTGCATATCAACATTCTATTTGCAGAAGCATTAGAGCAAATACCCAATTAGGTCAAATTCATGAAAGATATTCTTTCGCGAAGCGAAGATTGAGAGATTACGAGACTATAGCTTTGATAGAAGAATGCATTGCCATCATTCAGAGGAAGCTTCCCCAAAAGTTGAAGGTGTAGGAAATGCTTTCCTCGTGCAGCGGAAATGTCTTAGGCACAAGGATTTGACTTGAAAATTTTTTCTGCCCTTCTCCTTTGAATTTCGAATGATACTGCTACAACCACTAAAATTTTGCTTCAGTTTTAGACAAAATTCCAGCCCCGAAATAGTCCCCGAATAGTCCCAAATAGCCGGACAAAAATTGGACTATTTTGGACTCGATTCGCACCCAACGCACCAAAAACAGCCTCTGAAATGCGTGGACAGTGGTTGTGTTTGGTTCTGACACCCACATATGCGGAAATGTCATAAACTAGTTTTACGACCATTCCACAACTCTAAGGAGTCTTAGGAACAGACTTAGATAGAACTACATTAAGGATATGCATTACAGTTTGTAGTGCATATCCCCAGAACGAACTAGGTAGTGAGCTATAACTAAACATATATCTCATCATGTCTAGTAGGGTCTGATTTCTCCTATCTGCAACACCATTTTGCTGTGGTGTTCCAGGTGCTGTGAGCTGGGATACTATCCCATGCTCAACTAAGAATTCCTCAAAATCTCTGTCAAGGTATTCTCCTGTAAGATCTGATCGTTGATTTTTGATTGTTTTACGTAGCTGGTTCTTAACCTCATCACGATATTCTTTGAACTTTTCAAAAGTATATGACTTGAGCTGCATTAGGTAAACATACATATATCTAGAATAACCGTCATTGAATGTGATGAAGTATTCATAACCACCTCGGGCTTTTACATGCATCGATCCACAAACGTCCAAATGTATTAACTCCAGTGGTTGACTGGCTCTTATACCTTTTCCATTAAAATGTCTCTTGGTTATTTTTCCTTCTAAATATGATTCGTAGACTGGTAAAGTTCCGAGCTTTAACTGGTTTAAGGCTCCGTTCTTTATCAATCTGTATATCCGGTCAAGATTGATATGACAAAGTCTAAGATTCCATAGATATGTGTCATCGTGAGAAATCATTGGCCGTTTAGTTTTAGGTTTCTCAGCCTTAAACATTTCAGCATTAAACAGTGACCTTGTTAACGGTCTTAACACATACAAGTTATTTTCTGAATTTCCTGTGCATATGGGTTATCCATTTCTACCAATAATAACTAATTGTTATTAAAAGAATCTAAATAACCATCATCCAAAAGTTTAGAAATAGAAATCAAATTCCTGTGAAAACCAAGAAAGAATAACACATTGTTCAAATTTAAATAACTGTTATTTGTCAAATTTAAACTAGAAAATCCCCACTGCTCTTGCTAAAATGGAATCCCCTATCCTGACCCTCATGGTGTAGTCACCTTCAGCAAGGTCCCTCCATGAGTCAAGTAGCTGCAAAGAAGAACAAATATGGTTAGTGGCTCCAGAGTCAACAATCCAGGCGGATTTATCATCCTCCACTAATAGAGATTCGATAACGAGTAAATCATATTTACCTATTTCCTTTTTCTCCTTAAGCTCAGCAAGGAATTTCAGACAATTCCTTTTCCAATGCCCATTTTTGTTGCAGTGGAATCATTTTCCCTTGGGCTTGGCATCCTTGGAGCCTTTTTGTTCTTCTTCTTCATGGGCTTTGCTTTAGCCTTCCCAGTTCTATTCTCTTCATCTTTGCAGATTTAGAAGACTCGATAACATTTGCCTCAGCACCGAATATACGAGAATCCACAAACATGGACTCATAATGGGTGAGCTCAGTAAGTAGCTGGGTCAAAGTAAAAGTCAACTTGTCATAACGTAATTGCTTTTAAAATACAGGAAACTCTTAAGAATAGTTTCCATAATCATGGTCACCTGGCTACGCTCGTCAATACGAGCTCCATGGGTTTCAATAGTGTTGAGATATGTCATCATCCGCAAGACGTGCTCTCAGACTGATGTCCCATCCTTCATCCTAGTAGTCATCACAGAGACCATGGCCCCATGACGTTGACGCTCCGAAGGCTGCCCAAACATGCCCTGCAATTACTCCATCATCTTAGATGCTAAAGCCATAGGTTCATGCTTTGCAATAAGAACCTCAGACATTTGTGCTAGCAAGTAGTAGCGAGCTTTCTCATTAGCTACGACCTATTTTTGGTAGGTATCGCGCACAGCTTGGCCATCATTTCTGGCCGGCTCAGGAGGACTCTTCTCCGTTAGGATAAATTTTAGGTCTTCGCAGACCCGAATAATGTTCATGTTACTTTTCCACTTAACATAATTTTCTCCTATTAATTTATCATTTGAGAGTATGAAAATAATTGGAGAAACCATGGTTGAAAAATAAAAATGAACATGCATTTAACATTCATTCATCGCATATTAAAATCATCAAATAATTTTAGCATAAAATTAAACATGATGCATAAATCCATGAATAACGAATTAGAAACCTAAGAGAATTACTATGCCACGGAAATATATCATCCTACATGTCAGTGTCGTCATAGGGTAGGTCAAGTACTTGCATGCTAGATCGAGACAATCTCAGTCGACTAATCTATGCGGGAATAACTCTTATTCCTATATTAAACTGTTGGACAGTTATGACCCATAGCGTCACTGTTTGTAAAATATATTGTGTTTTTGTACAAAATTAACTATGTTGTAATGAAATTACCTTTTACCGTTTTGTAATTTATTTACTTTGATATATAAATGGTAAAAGTCCTTATGATTAGTTCCAGATTGAGATGATATGAGACAATATCAATCCATAAAGGTTTAATCATTAAATATCCCTAGTCGTAGTATTATCGAGATTGGACATCGATAATGCAGAATATACTAGTATTGTACTTGTGCGCGTTGTGAGGGCAAAACGGCATAGTTCTCATATATTTAAGTCTTGGATACTTATGCAAGTGCGATAGGAGGTTGTGTTTTACCGATGGTACGAAAAACAGCCTTGCTCTGGATAGACCCCGCAAAATCCCATTTGCAGTATGTATATGTGTCTATGGGACCTGAGAGTTGCATCGCTAGTACTTGCGACAATTGGTAAACTTTGGTTTTGGTCGTCCAGGCTTTAAACAGGTTCTATGTATGCCTCTTCTGGGTTTATTGAGAATCGTAGTATACTGGATGTGATGTCAAGACGGAAGTATCACTTCAGGCATATGGAGATGATGATCACGCATGGATTCAGAACTGGTTCTCTATTTTGTTGCAACCATCGGGATAATATGACAAGGTCATGATTATCCGATTCAAAGAGACTAGTTGCTAGATATCTGATATATGCTTCGTACGGGGCGGCCACTTTTCCAGCCCCAGGCCTTGCACGTGACATCCGCTACTGGATCTCAATACGCAATACTTGTTAGACATTATGTCCCATAGCGTCACTGTTTGTAAATGATATTGTATTATTGTACAAAATTAACTATGTGATAATGAAATTGCGCCTTTGCCGTTTTGTAATATTATTTACTTTGACTAATAAATGGCGAAAGTCCATATATGATTAATACTGGATTGAGATGATATGAGACAGATCAATCTATAAAAGTTTAATCATTATAATAATCTAGTCAGTATAGCGTAGTATTATCGAGATCGGACATCGATAATGCGGAATAGACTAGTATTGCGCTGTGCACGTTGTGAGGGCACAACAGCATAGTTCTCATATATTTAAGTATTGGATACTTATGCAAGTGCAATAGGAGGTTGTGTTTTACCGATGGTACGGAAAACAGCTTCGCTCTGGATAGACCCCGCGGAATCCCATTGGTAGTATGTCTGCGTGTCTATGGGAGGCCGCATCAGGGTAGGTGTATATGGTCTTAACCTGAGACTTACATCGCTAGTACTTGCGACAATCGGTAAACTTTGGTTTTGGTGGTTGGGGACCCTAACCGGTTCTGTGTACACCTCTTCTGGGTTTATCGAGAATCGTAGTGTGCTGGATGTGATGTCAAGATGGAAGTATCGCTTCAGACATATGGAGGCGATGATCACGCAGGGCACAGAACTAGTACTCTATAAAAGGTTGCAACCGTCGGGACAATATGACTAGGTCAGGATTGTCTGATTTAAAGAGACTAGCTGCTTGATGTCCGATATATGTTTCGTACGGGGCAGACACATCTCCAGCCCCAGGCCTAGCATGTGATCATCCGATACTGGATCGATTTACGCAATACTACGGTATACTACGCCTGATACAGATCTTATATTCCTATTAGAATATTTCTGGAGAATTGGGTAGGCATGGCGCTTTGCTAGAAGCCAACCTTGTCTTGTGAATCGGTAAAGACGTAGTACGAGGTACGTACGTGTTCGGATTATCCGACGACCGTATTTACTGCCAAAATATCCGGAGATCTCTTGGGTCGCTTCCTGAAGATTCACCTATGATATTTGATTCGAACTTAATTAATCTTGGATTAATTGCGGAGAAACTTTATCTCGGATAAAGTGCCTTATTTAGAGAGAGAGAACGATTAATTTGGAATTAATCGATATAATTATTATATTCGATATAATAATCGAAATTCGATTTCGACGCGAAATTAAAATTAGATTTTAATTCGGGCGTACGAGTTAATTTAGAATTAATTCGTAAGCGACGTAAATAATAATTTCGCTAGGAGCGATTATTTATTTAATCCGATTTAATTAACGTCGCGACGCTAGCTCGGTATTTCGGAAATATCGAACCCGAACGCGTGAGTGGACGTGGGCCCACTTTCATTGGGAAACGTGTGGGGCCCACATGACACTTGTCATTGATATGGCATTGCATGTTAATAGTGTACAAAACACTCTAAGGCATTGCATGGTGATAGTGTGCATTTCACTCAAAGGTTTTGCATGGAGTTTGAGTGTTTGACACTCTAAGCCATTGCATGGTTTATGTCATAGATTTATTATTAATTTAATAAATTATAACATAAATATAAATTGATTTTTGTTTGACAAAGATTAATTAATTCAAGATTTTACACCAAAATTCTCTCTTCTCTCTCAAATGCCGAGAACTCCATTGACAAGGGCAAGGAAGATTTGATCTTCCATTTCTCCATTTTTGCTAGCACAAGCAAGGGATCAAAAGAGGTGATAGGGAAACCATCAAAGAGCTTGGAATACAAGAGCTTGGAGCTTGGAGTCTTCTTCCTCCTCTTGGCCGAACCATCCATCACTTGGAGCTTCTACCATTTGATCATCTTCTTCATCACAAGGCATTGTAAGTATGATTCCGCCATACTTCATGTTTAAATATATATTCTTTGTAGTATTTTACATGCTTAATCTTTCTTGGGACATATAATAGAAACCAACAATGGTATCATTGAGCTAGGTTTAAGCATGAAATACTTTAGGTTAAAATTTGGGTAAAATTGATTGAAGCATGTTCTTGTGAATTTGATGATGAATGAGTATGCTTATATGTATGTTAAATGACATTATATGAAATCAATTTTATGAAAAATGCATTGGATGATTTTTCCCCAAAATTTTGACCTTGGCCGAATGGGTGTGTTAAATTGATTGAAGCATGTTCTTATGAAATTTGATTAATAAGTATGCTTGCATGTGTATAACATGATGTTATATGGAATCAATTTTTATGAAAAATGCATTGGATGATTTTTCCCACCTTGGCCGAATGGCATGATGAAATTGATATAAGCATGTTCTTATGAAATTTGATTAATAAGTATGCTTGCATGTGTATAACATGATGATATATGGAATCAATTTCATGAAAAATGCATTGGATGATTTTTCCCCAAATCCAACCATGCCTTGGCCGAATGTGTTACTACTTGGAGTAGATTGAAATTTTTTGTGTTTAAGATCATTAGATGACTTAGAACGTGTACGGGACGTAGATTAGTAATTCAATCGGATTGAAAAACAAATCGACACAAATAACTCACCTTGGCCGAATGTACAAGGACATGAAATGGAGTTGATTTTTGATAAAATTAATGTTGGACATTTAATTTGACAAATACATGATTAATAAATTAAATGGGTATTTTTGAAATATTTGGTTTAATATATTAATCTTGGTATTACACTTTAATTAATTGGACTTTAATGTTTGGAATATTAAAATTTAATTAATGGGCTTTAATAATTTAATTGGGCCTTATGGGCTTAAAATTGGTTTTATGGCACTTAAGGGTGATTCCTTATTTGGGCTTGGCAATTGGGTTTGACCCACATTGACCAAAAGCCCAAGCCTTAATAAATCAATTCTAAGCCCATTTGACTTGAATTAAATTCAACATTGGATGTTAATTGGGCTTTGAGACCCAATAGGATTAGATTTAGAATCTAAGTCTTTAAAGCATATTAAAAGTGTAAACATTTGATTTGGAATTAAATAATTGGATTAGTATTGAATACGAATTGAATTAGATTTAATTAGTAGTTCGATATAATTCGCGAATTCGTACTTTATGTACTTATTCTCAATCGAGTTGGACTCGCACAAAATCAAACCGTTGTTTGAACATTGGATGATCACATTAACAAAGACTAATTAATTGGATTAGATTGGTTGTAAAAGCATGTCTTGTTTGAATATATATGTATGTGATGAATGAATAGTGTATATCGGATGGATATTAGAAGGGAAGGGTAATTTTAGAAATTATTGTAAATTTGGAATTATTAATTGGACCTGCGTGTCCAGCCTTATCTCTTTATCTCTTTGTATTCTCTTCTCACCTAATTCCCCTCAATGTAAATGAGGTTTCTCTTATTGTATTATGTAATTGGGTAGTTGTAGAATAGTGCTAGCGGGGAGAGGAAAGGGAGTGATGGAGTGATTTGTTCTAGGAACAAGTTGTTTAAATATCCATCCGCATATCACTATTACTTTACTTTACGCGCTTTATGATGTTTTAGAAGCATGCTTAAGGGTGTGTATGATGATGAGACCTAACAAAGATAAATAAATTGGTTGCCAATTACGCGAAAAATCCCTCAATTTATATTAAGCTAAATATCCTTCCATTGAATGGTTCTTGTTCAAGATCCGAAGTTGGCATTGGTTTGTTTTTGACCAAAGTCAAGACCTTTGTCAACCTAGGATGTACTTGAATCATGAGAGTTTTGTTGCATATCGGTGTCTTGTCCAAATCGTGATTTTTATTGACCAAAGTCAAGGTCACTTTTTGTCCAACGACATTGATTACGAAACTTTCCTCGTCAATGGGTCTAGCTTAACCGGAATCATTAGGTTTGTTTTTTGGCCAAAGCCAAAGCCTAGTTGATTCGGAGGATATGGTTAGGAGAATGTATTGGATACATTGACATTATACATATGTTTCGGACTTGGATGTCCACCTAACCGGATCTAGGAATTGGATGAGATCCAATTGATCATGGAGATCTACCTATGTTAAATAGCATACAATTTTTTATTGGCCAAAGTCAAGGTTGTGTGTTATTTAACGGGATCCTAGCCCACTAGGAAATTAGATTTCCCGAGTTGTCTACAGAGGGTTAGAAACTTGAAGAAAATAGTGGGAGGCTATTATTGAATTTGCAATTTCGTTCAGATACTTAGCCTTACGCGTCTTTCAAAAACATTTCGTCAATATTTTAATTAGTTGGACTAATATATTGTTATTTTTATTTGTAACAGTTTTGACTGTACCCAATACATCGTTGACTTTATAGTTGGACTATAGTTGTCAAGATGATTGGCAAAGGTAATATCCGTGACATTATCATGGGCGATAATGTCTTCAGAGGGACAAACTTTGCCGACTGGGAAATGAACCTCAAGATAGTGCTTGGGGCTGAGAGGATACTGTATACTATTCAGAGACCTCTCCCGCCTAAACCCACTGAGCCACTGGAGCTAGAGTTATGGAAAACTCATAGTGATGATTGTGACCAAGCTCAGTCAGTTATGCTAGCTGCAATGACCCAGCATTTCAGACGCCAGAATAGGGACTTGGATCCCTATAACATGATGGCAAGATTGCGTGATCTTCACCGCACTAATAAGCGGATGAAGAGGTACGAGCTAGTAAGGAAACTCTTCCGCTCCGGATGACAGATGGCGCATCAGTTGAAGCCCACGGGGCTCAAATGATTGCCGATATTGATGAGTTGGCCAATATGGGAATAGTCTTGGAGGCTGAGCTGACTATAGATATGATCTTGCAGTCACTTCCTGATACTTGGAAACAAATCATAGTCAACTATAAGTTGATGGATACAGATGACACTCTTGGAGAGCTGTTATCTATCTTGAAGGAGTCCGAAAGGGAACTCCTAAAGGGGAGCAAGCGCGAGGCGCATTTTGCATCGACCTCTCATGCGCCAAAGGGTGGCCCCAAGGCAATTGGAGGTGCAAAGAAGAAGAAGTTCAAGAAAAAGGGCAAAGGCAAGTTGACATCTGCTTCTAGGAAGCCAAGGGACAAATCTCACGACATCTGCCTCAACTGCGGCAAGAGGGGTCACTGGAAACGTGACTGCCGAATGGGCAAGGGGCAGAAGGAGGATATCAAGGATGGCAAGGCTATCGCTTCTGGTATGTTTGTTATTGAGATAAATATGAATACTTCTAGTTTTAAAAATTGGATTTTTGATTCTGGTTGTGGTGCTCATATTTGTACTGATGTGCAGGATCTGCAGGATAGCAGGGTGCTGGCATCCGGGGAGATGGATCTACGAGTTGGAAACGGAACACCAGTTGCTGTTTTGGCCGTAGGGACTTTTGTTTTAGTACTGCCCTCAGGGCATGAACTTAAACTTTTGAACTGTTATTTTGTACCTAGTTTAACTAGGAATATTATATCTGTATCCTTGTTAACCCAGCAGGGTTACACTTTTGTATTCAGGAACACTGGGTGTTATTTATATAAAAATGATGCAGAAATTTGCACAGCTGTTGCAAATAACGGTCTTTATATTTTGAATATAAATGAATCTCCTAAAATGACAAACAAAAGGCTCAAAAAGAAGTAATCTAAAAGATGAAGCTTATATGTGGCATTGTCGTCTGGGACACATCAACAAGACTCGCATATCCACACTTTCGAAGAGTGGGTACTTGGACGAATTTGATCCCAATTCATATGACGTCTGCGAATCTTGTCTTTTAGGCAAAATGCCTAAATCACCTTTTAGTGGTAAAGGTGAACGTGCCACAGAACTGTTGGCTCTCGTTCATACTGACGTATGCGGGCCCATGTCTAGCCAGGCTAGAGGTGGTTTTCACTACTTCGTAACCTTTACAGATGATGCATCTCGTTATGGTTATGTGTATCTTATGAGACACAAGTCGGAAACTTTTGAGAAATTCAAAGAGTTTCGACACGAAGTGGAGAAACAAACAGGGAAGAGTATCAAGACATTACGGTCAGACCGTGGTGGCGAGTACTTAAGTTATGAGTTTCAAGATTACTTGAAAGAATATGGTATTCTTTCACAGTGGACTCCTCCTGGAACACCGCAATTAAACGGTGTGTCCGAACGGAGAAACCGCACCTTGTTGGACATGGTGAGGTCAATGATGAGTCGCACTGAGCTACCAATATCCTTCTGGGGATACGCATTAAACAGTGCTATACTTATTTTGAATAAGGTACCGTCGAAGTCTGTTGAACAGACTCCATATGAGATATGGACAGGAAGGAAACCAGGTTTCTCTTTCCTAAAGATTTGGGGATGCTGGGCATATGTTAAACGTTTGGAAGGTACCAAACTTGAACCCAAATCTGATAAATGCCTTTTCGTTGGATATCCTAGGGAAACCAAAGGATATTACTTCTATCACCCACAAGAGAACAAAGTATTTGTTGCTCTACAAGCATTTTTCCTTGAGAAGGATTTTATAAATGCAGTGGTAAGTGGGAGGAAAGTAGAACTCGATGAAGATCGTAGTGATACTGTTCCTGGCAATGAATCAACGACGGAACAAGAACAGACCGTCCGGGATGAGTCTGTACCACAAACTTCACATACACAAGGACCGCGTAGGTCGGAGAGAGTCAGAACAATACCTGAGAGGTATGGGTTCCTGATCTCACCTCATATTGATATTAATCTTATTGAGGATAATGAGCCGGCTACGTATGAGGAAGCGATACAAAATATCGATTCCGCTTTATGGCAAGAAGCCATGAAGTCCGAGATGGATTCCATGTACGCCAACCAAGTTTGGACACTGGTTGATGCACCAGAAGGCGTAAAGCCTATTGGATGCAGATGGATCTTCAAGAAGAAGACCGACATGGATGGCAACATACAAACGTACAAAGCTAGGCTTGTAGCGAAGGGGTATCGTCAACAATATGGTATTGATTATGACGAAACCTTCTCACCCGTTGCCATGATTAAATCCATTCGGATAATGCTTGCAATAGCTGCATATTTCGACTTCGAGATATGGCAGATGGACGTTAAAACCGCTTTCCTTAACGGAAACCTTTTGGAGGATGTTTATATGCAACAGCCTGACGGTTTTATCGTACCTAGACTTGCAAACAAGGTTTGTAAGTTAAATCGATCCATTTATGGATTGAAGCAAGCATCACGGTCATGGAATCAGCGTTTTGATGAGATCATAAAGGAATATGATTTCGTGCAAAACGCAGATGACCCTTGTGTATACAAGAAGGTTAGTGGGAGAGCACTTACTTTTATTGTCCTTTATGTCGACGACGTATTGCTTATAGGCAATGACATTCCCATGCTAACGTCGGTGAAAGCTTGGCTTTCATTAAAATTCTCCATGAAAGATCTGGGAGAAGCAGCCTTTATTCTTGGAATAAAGATCTACAGGGATAGATCTAGAAAGCTGCTTGGACTCTCCCAGAGTACATACATTGATAAAGTGTTGAAGAGATTCAACATGGAACAATCCAAGAGGGGATTGGTTCCAATGGCACGAGGTACCTCTCTGTCTAAGGACATGTGTCCTAAGACTCAGGAAGAGAGAGACCACATGAGTCGGATACCGTTCGCCTCGGCAGTCGGATCGATCATGTATGCCATGATATGTACACGACCTGATGTCTCATATGCTTTGAGCATGTGCAGTCGCTATCAGGCCGATCCAGGTGAAGGTCACTGGATAGCAGTTAAGAATATCCTTAAGTATCTTAAAGAACTAAGGATGCTTTCTTAATTTATGGAGGTGGAGAACTTGCGGTATCTGGGTATACCGATGCAAGTTTCCAAACCGACAAGGATGACTACAAGTCGCAATCCGGGTACATTTTTTGCTTGAATAACGGAGCAGTGAGCTGGAAATCTTCCAAGCAAGATACTGTTGCCGATTCAACAACAGAAGCGGAGTACATCGCTGCATCTGAAGCAGCAAAGGAGGCAGTTTGGATCCGAAAGTTCCTAATCGGATTAGGAGTAGTTCCGTTAGCAGCTGAGCCCGTTCCATTGTATTGTGACAATAACGGGGCTATAGCACAGGCTAAGGAACCAAGGTCTCATCAAGGTCCAAGCATGTTCTTCGACGTTACCATCTGATTCGGGAGATTATACATCGTGGCGATGTAAAGGTCGAGAAGGTCACATCAGATGACAACATTGCAGATCCGCTGACGAAGGCTGTTCTTCAGCAAGTTTTGAACGACACATACATAGTTCGGGTATTAGATGCTTGAGTGACTGGCTATAGGCCAAGTGGGAGATTGTTAGACATTATGTCCCATAGCGTCACTGTTTGTAAATGATATTGTATTATTGTACAAAATTAACTATGTGATAATGAAATTGCCTTTTGCCGTTTTGTAAATTATTTACTTTGACTAATAAATGGCGAAAGTCCATATGATTAATACTGGATTGAGATGATATGAGACAGTATCAATCTATAAAAGTTTAATCATTAAATATCCCTAGTCGGAGTATTATCGAGATCGGACATCGATAATGCGGAATAGACTAGTATTGCGCTTGTGCACGTTGTGAGGGCACAACAGCATAGTTCTCATATATTTAAGTATTGGATACTTATGCAAGTGCAATAGGAGGTTGGTTTACCGATGGTACGGAAAACAGCTTCGCTCTGGATAGACCCCGCGGAATCCCATTGGTAGTATGTCTGCGTGTCTATGGGAGGCCGCATCAGGGTAGGTGTATATGGTCTTAACCTGAGACTTACATCGCTAGTACTTGCGACAATCGGTAAACTTTGGTTTTGGTGGTTGGGGACCCTAACCGGTTCTGTGTACACCTCTTCTGGGTTTATCGAGAATCGTAGTGTGCTGGATGTGATGTCAAGATGGAAGTATCGCTTCAGACATATGGAGGCGATGATCACGCAGGGCACAGAACTAGTACTCTATAAAAGGTTGCAACCGTCGGGACAATATGACTAGGTCAGGATTGTCTGATTTAAAGAGACTAGCTGTGATGTCCGATATATGTTTCGTACGGGGCAGACACATCTCCAGCCCCAGGCCTAGCATGTGATCATCCGATACTGGATCGATTTACGCAATACTACGGTATACTACGCCTGATACAGATCTTATATTCCTATTAGAATATTTCTGGAGAATTGGGTAGGCATGGCGCTTTGCTAGAAGCCAACCTTGTCTTGTGAATCGGTAAAGACGTAGTACGAGGTACGTACGTGTTCGGATTATCCGACGACCGTATTTACTGCCAAAATATCCGGAGATCTCTTGGGTCGCTTCCTGAAGATTCACCTATGATATTTGATTCGAACTTAATTAATCTTGGATTAATTGCGGAGAAACTTTATCTCGGATAAAGTGCCTTATTTAGAGAGAGAGAACGATTAATTTGGAATTAATCGATATAATTATTATATTCGATATAATAATCGAAATTCGATTTCGACGCGAAATTAAAATTAGATTTTAATTCGGGCGTACGAGTTAATTTAGAATTAATTCGTAAGCGACGTAAATAATAATTTCGCTAGGAGCGATTATTTATTTAAATCCGATTTAATAACGTCGCGACGCTAGCTCGGTATTTCGGAAATATCGAACCCGAACGCGTGAGTGGACGTGGGCCCACTTTCATTGGGAAACGTGTGGGGCCCACATGACACTTGTCATTGATATGGCATTGCATGTTAATAGTGTACAAAACACTCTAAGGCATTGCATGGTGATAGTGTGCATTTCACTCAAAGGTTTGCATGGAGTTTGAGTGTTTGACACTCTAAGCCATTGCATGGTTTATGTCATAGATTTATTATTAATTTAATAAATTATAACATAAATATAAATTGATTTTTGTTTGACAAAGTTAATTAATTCAAGATTTTACACCAAAATTCTCTTTCTCTCTCAAAATGCCGAGAACTCCATTGACAAGGGCAAGGAAGATTTGATCTTCCTTTCTCCATTTTTGCTAGCACAAGCAAGGGATCAAAAGAGGTGATAGGGAAACCATCAAAGAGCTTGGAATACAAGAGCTTGGAGCTGGAGTCTTCTTCCTCCTCTTGGCCGAACCATCCATCACTTGGAGCTTCTACCATTTGATCATCTTCTTCATCACAAGGCATTGTAAGTATGATTCCGCCATACTTCATGTTTAAATATATATTCTTTGTAGTATTTTACATGCTTAATCTTTCTTGGGACATATAAAAGAAACCAAAACAATACTACGGTATTATAATACGTCGATATAGATCGTAATTCCTTATAAGAATATTCTGGAGAATTGGTAGGCATGGGGTTTTGCTAGAAGCCAACATTGTCTCGTAAATCGGTAAAAAGTTAGTACGAGGTACGAGTGTTCGGATAGTCCGACGACCGTATTTACTGCCAACATATCCAGGGTCTCTGGGTCGCTTCCCGAAGATTCATCGATGACGTATGATTCGAGCACATTAATTAACCTGGGATTAATCGGGGAGACACTTTATCTTGGATAAAGTATACTATTTGAAGAGAGAGAAAATTAATTTGGAATTAATCGACAAAATAATATATTCGATATATTAAACGAAATTGGATTTCGACGGGGAATTAAAATTAGATTTAATCGGGCCAACGAGTTAATTTTAAATTAATTCGTTAGCGATATGAATAGTAATTTCGCTAGGCATAATATTAATTACGTCGCGACGGAAGTTCGTTAATTCAGAATTAGCGAAACCGAGCCGGAAGTGTTGCGGGCCCACTCGCATTTTGAATTAAAGTGGGGCCCACAAGTCACATCGCGAATCACATCACTGTCATTTAAAGGTGGAGATGTAAAGTCATTTTTTGTGAGTGACATGCTGTCACTATTCATGATGCAAGTTTGTTGAGAGCCTTTATTACAATTGGAGCCAAATTGCTTGACTTTTTGTAAGCTATTTACCAAAATTTGGTAATTGTTTCATACGGTTTTGGAAAACAAATATTGGAAAAAAAACAAAACTCTTCTCTCTCTCTCCATTTTCTTGCTAAAAACTGTGAGTTCCATTAAATGGAAAATTGGATTTTTTCTCATTTGCTAGCACAATCAAAGGATCAAAACAAGGTGATAGGGAAGCTTATCTTAGAGCATGGATTTCCATTGAAGCTTGGAGCTTGTAGATCATCTTTCAACAAACCACTTGGCTGAACTCCAAAAGGGACTTAGAGGAAATTTTTTGTGAGCATCACATCCAATCCGATCATTGTAAGTGTGTTTCCGCCAATTTCTTTATAGTATTCATTCTATTTCATGGCTTAATATGATATTGGGACATCAATAGAAACCAAAATGGTATCATGAGCCTTGTTTAAGCATGAAAATTTTAGGGTAAAATTTGGGTAAATGATTTTGAGCATGTTTTGAATAAATTACTTGTTTGAGCATGCTTATGGATGGATGACTTTGGTTGTTTGTGATCAATTTTGAGAAAAATGGATTGGATCAATTTTTCACCCAAAACTTGGCTTGGCCGAATATGTATTACCCTTGGAAGTTTTGGTATTTTTTGTTTTGATGATCATTGGATGACTTGAAACGAATTGGAAATGTCGATTTGTAATTCGATCGGATTGAAAAATGAAATCGGACAAAAATCCTTACCTTGGGCCGAGAACAAATTAGCATGTATGGACTGATTTTTGATTCAAGAATGTTTGGACATTAGTTGAACAAATAGGATACATAATTAATTGGTTAAATTGTATTTTGGAAATATTGATTTAGTTAATTAATTGATGTATTACACTTTAATAATTAAGTTATAAAAATTTGGAATTTTTTAAAGTTTGATTAATTGGTTAATTTTGAATTGGGCTTGAAAATGTTATATTTGGCATAATGGGCTTGGTTGGGCCAAGTTGGTTTAGGCCAATTGGATTGGATCCAAATTGGGCCTAAATCATTCCATTAAGTCCAAATGTAATAAATGGCTTTAAAAGTTTAATTGGGCCTTATGGGCTAAAATTGGTTTTTGGCATATGAGGGTGATCCTCAATTGGGCTTGGTAATTGGGTTTGACCCATATGACAAAGCCCATGCCTTATGAAATCAATTGAAAGCCCATCGGACTTTAATTAAACGAACATTGGATGTTAGTTGGGCTTTGAGACCCGATAAGATTAGATTTGGAATCTAGTCGTTAGCGCATTAAAAAGTTGATTAGTGTAGATATTTAATTTGGAATTAAATACATGAATAGTATTGAATACGAATTAAATTAGATTTAACCAGTAGTTCGATATAATTCAAGAATTCGTACTTTAAGTACTTATTCTCAAACGAGTTGGACTCGCGCAAATCAAATCATTGTTTGAACATTGGATGATCACTAATATTCAAAGATAATTTTTGATTAGTTTGATTGAATAACATGCTTGAATGAATACATGGATGTGATGTATGAATAGCGTATATCGGATGGATATTAGAAGGGAAATGGCAATTTTAGAAATTATTGTAAATTGGAATTTATAAATTGGACCTGCGTGTCCAGCCTTATCTCTCATATTTCTTTGTTCTTCTTCTCACCTAATTCCCTCAATGTTAATGAGGTTTCTATTATTGTATTATGTAATTGGGTAGAAGTAGAATAGTGCTAGCCGGGGAGAGGAAAGGGAGTGAGTGATTTGTTTAGGAACAATCTGTTTAAATATCCATCTGCATATCGTTATTAATTTACTTTTACGCGCCTTATTATGCTTTTAGAAATGCATGCTTAAGGGTGTATGATGACACCTTAACAAAGATAATAAATTGGTTGCCAATTTACGCGAAAAGACCTCAAAACATATTAAGCGTTTTTTTTTCCTTTCGTTGAGTGATTCTTAGTCAAGATCCAAAGTTGGCATTGGTTTGTTGGCCAAAGTAAAGACCTTTGTCAATTGCGGATGTGTTTGAATCATGAGAGTTTTGTTCAATAACGGTGTCTTGTCCAAGTTGTGATTTGTTTGCCAAAGTCAAGATCACTTCTTGTCCATCGACATTGATTTCGAAGCTTTCCATGTCAATGGGTCCCGCTTAACTGGAATCATTAAGCTTGTTGTGCCAAAGCCAAGGCTTAGTTGATTAAGAGGAAAAAGGTTAGGAAAATATATTGGATATATTGGCATATAAACTGTATATATGTTTCAGACTTGGATGTCCACCTACCGGATCTAGCAATTGGATGAGATCCAATTGATCTTAGAGATCTACCTAGTTAAATATCATACAGCTTGTTGGCCAAAGTCAAGGTTGTGTGTTATTTAACGGGATCCTAGCCCACTAGGAAACTGGGTTTCCCGAGTACTTGACAGAGGGTTAGAGGTCGCCGAAAAAATAGTGGAGGCTAGTATTGATTGAATTTGCAATTTCATTCAGATACTTAGCTTTACGCGCTTTCAATTATTTTGTCAAAATTATTTTATTAGTTGGACTAATATAATGTTATTTTTCTTGTAACAGTTTGACTGTACCCATATATCGTTGATTAGATAGTTGGACTATCGTAATCAAGATGACAGGAAAGGGAAATGTCCGAGACATTATCATGGGCGAAAATGTCTTCAAGGGCACGAACTTTGCCGATTGGGAAATGAATCTGAGGATAGTCCTTGGAGCCGAGAGGCTGCTATATACTATACAAACACCTCTTGGGCCTAAGCCCAAACCTGATCAGTTACTTGAGCTGGAGCTTTGGAAGACTCACATCGATGATAATGATACTGCTCAGTCTATTATGCTTGCTTCTATGACTCAGCATTTCCGTCGACAGAACAGACTTGGATCCCTAAACATGTTGGCGAGGTTGCACGATCTTCACCGATCTAACCGAAGGTCGAAGAGATATGAGTTACACACAGAAGCTCTTCCATTCACATATGTCAGCAGGCATGTCTGTTGAGTCCCATGTGGTATAGATGATTACTGACATAGATGAGCTGGCTGAGATGGGGATAGTCTTAGAGGCTGAGATTACCATAGATATGATCTTGCAATCTCTCCCCGATACTTGGAAACAGATCATCATAAACTATAACATGATGAACACAGATGATACTCTTGGAGAGTTGTTAGTCAATTCTCAAGGAAGCTGAGAATGAGCTACTTAAGGCAAAAAGCGCGCGAGCGCACTTTGCTTCGACATCTCAGACACAGAGGGCTGGGCCCAAGGCGACTGGAGGTGTGAAGAAAGAAGCATAAAAGAAAGGGCAAAGCCAAATCGTCAAAGGCTTCTGGGAAGCCTAAGGACAAATCTTAGGATGTTTGCCCTAGTGCGGCAAGCGGGGTCACTGGAAGTGTGACTGCCGCGAGTACAAGGCGCTCCAGAAAGAGATTAAAGCGGGCAAGGCACCGGCTTCAGGTAGGTTTGTTATTGAAATAAACATGACTATTTCTAGTTTTAAAAATTGGATTTTGATTCTGGTTGTGGTACTCACATATGTAATGATGTGCAGGATCTGCGGATTAGCAGGGAGGAGAATGGCCTCAGGGGAGATTGATCTACGCGTCGGAAATGGGGCACCAGTCACGTTTTGGCCGTTGGCACTTTTGTTTAGAACTGCCCTCGGGGCATGTACTTGAACTTATGACTGTTATTATGTACCTAGTTTGACTAGGAATATATTTTTTGTATCTATGTTAACCCAATGTGGGTATACTTTTGTATTTAGGAACCCGTGTGTTGTGTTGTGTATAAAAATGATGTAGAAATTTGCACTGATGTTGCAAATAATGGTTCTTATATTTGAATATAAATCAATCTCAAACAATAATATAACAAACAAAAGGCTTAAAATGAGTAATAAAGATGAAACTTATATGTGGCACTGTCGTCTGGGACACATAAACAAGACTCGCATATCCACACTTTCGAAGAGTGGGGGTACTTGGACGGATTTGATCCAAATTCATATGACGTCTGTGAATCTTGCTTATTAGGCAAAATGCCTAAATCACCTTTTGTTGTAAAGGTGAACGCGCCACCGAACTGTTAGCCCTCATTCATAGTGACGTATGTGGGCCCATG